>JAAGAY010133672.1:0-37036 GCA_011801015.1 Ardeotis arabs
GATGCCCCATCCCTGGAAACATTCAAGGCCAGGTTGGATGGGGCTCTGAGCAACCTGATCTAGTTGGAGATGTCCCTGCTTCTTGCAGGGGGGTTGGACTAGATGACCTTTGAAGGTCCCTTCCAACTCTAACCATTCTATGATTCTATGATTCTATGAAAGAGACCAAAATAGGGATTGAGATAATTATAGAGAAATGAATACATATATTTGGTTTTGGATTTTACATATCTTATATGGATGAATATATATAGAACGTATACATTTTAAATATAGAAAGTATATATTTTAAACTGCAGATACACATCCTGAATTGTGATGGTGGACTTCCTTCATTAATATATTCCTTCCTATCTCTTTATAGTGTTTAATTTGATGAAGTATATTGATATTTACACACATAGGGTACATAAGATGGATTTACACTATTTTTAACCTTACAGTGAAGAATGGGGTCACTGGAACATTGCTGAAATATAGCAGTGTTTCAAAGGCTGCTCAGGAATGTGACGTAGGAGCTGTGCAGAGGGAGCTGCCTTTGCCCAATTCCTGCTCATATCTAATCAGGCCATAATTTGGCTCCCTTTTATTTTAGTAACAGGAATTTAATATGCATCTTTAATAGTAGCCAGATTTCCCAGATGGTCAAGAAAAGACGGTCCTTGCCTAAAGCGTTTATAGACTTTAAACAGAAAGATATGGAAACCACTAGTAAGGGAAATGGCAAAAAGGAATGAGAGAGAGAATGTTTTCTGTGGTGGTTGTGTTTTAGTGTCAAGTATTATGATGTAACTTAAAAATTAACAGGAACAGATCCTGCAGAATTCAGCCTGAATCATTTGCTAGCTTGCAAAATGGACATTTTCAACTGCGTGTGCTTAGCTGTTGGGAGATGGCTTGGAGGGTTTATCTGGTTGGGACTACAGCAGATCTGCCTGCAAGGCGTATTTTGGCAAGCCTCCACCATATCTTGGAAGGTAGAGTAGCTTGTTAGAATGCAGACTGGCGAAGAAGACTTGAACTCTTCCTTATTTATGGAATTAAGGAGTTTACAAATTTAAGATTGGCTGAAATGTCTCTTTCTACAGCTTATCTTTTTTTGGGCTAGTTCACACATCAAACAAAGATACAGCCTGTGTACATGTAAGTGTAAATCACAAGTAAGCATCTTAAAGAAAGATCTTTTATATGTAATGGCTCATAATTAATATTGTGGTTTTTTTTTTTTTTCTAGGATACTGTTGGAATTCATATTCCCATCACTAATCCTGCAGATAAAATTCTCCAGCTGAGTGTGGTGCTGGAGAATCAGTCACTTTGTGGACAAAAAGATTTGACTCTCAGGCCCAAAGAAACATTTTTGTATCAAGTAAAGTTTTCCCCAGCTGTTGTTGGCCCTTCAGATGCAAGGTAAGTTGCAGAGTTTTGATACTTGTGGTTGTTGCTCTTGTGCTAGTAAGTGAACTACTTTCATTGAAACTTCAATCACTTGATGTAGATGCCACCCTAAAAAACACACAAAAGGTAATAAATGGAATTGAAAAAAACTTTCCAACTTTTAATATATTGTATCCCAACCGGTACCTTCCTTCTGAGGGGAAAAACCTAACTGACAGCCGGTAGAATAACTCCTAATTGTTCTAGTTCACTAGAATCCAGTGAACAATGTTTTGGATATTTACTTATTATTAGAAGTCTCATCTGAAAACTTCAGATGAATTGTTAGTTTTGTAAATTTGTAAGTTCAGTAAAGGGAATAACATGATTTCATTTTTCTTCTGAGAAGGAAAAAAACTATAATAACGTAACTAAAACCAGGTGAAGGACTCTTTAACAGTCTTCACATAAATACATTTAGCTTCAGAATCTTCCATTAATTAACAATGATCTACAAATTAATATGGAGAGGTTTTAAATGACAATATTTTTCATTACATTGGAAATCTGAACAAAACTGTGCAGGTATGGTAATTAGCAATACAAAGACAGATGACCTCTTGGTCTTCATTTCAGCCAAACCAGTTCAGCAAGTAACTGACGAATGCAGAATTGCAAAACTTATTTTCCTGGAATTTGTTTAGCAAAGCATTATTTAGTTGAAGGGCTGACTGAAAAACAATTGCCTGTTTTTCAATGATATCAATTGACTAGCAAAAATATGGGGACAGGGAGGAGCAGGGGTGGTAGTTTATGAGGAGGGTAGAGACAGATGACCTGTGTTAAGAGACCCAATGTTTACAAAGCCAAAATCCATGCATTTCAAAGTTTTGTTGAATTTGTTTGTATCAATTTTTCTAAAGACCTGAATAATGGCAGGTGTCATTGTACAATATAGCTTTCAAGCAATACTTTTTAAATAAAAATAAGTACGGTTATCACTCTAGTAAATATTTTTTTTTTCTGTGGAAATTTGTAGAAATTATGCATTCTGAAGCTGTGAATTAGAATAGACCTAAATTTTTTCACACCAGATAATATTTCTGGTATTTTTCAAGTGCAAAATTTCCAAATAAGAAAATAAAGGTTTATTTTAACTGGTAAAACTTTGGGATCAGCCTATGGGTAAGCTATAACTTAGGGGAGTATATATGCAAAGATGTCATAAGACACACCAGTACATATTCAGTACAATTATGCAGTGCTATACTAGAAAGCTGTCTAATAGCTGCTTTAAATTGCAATAGCTCCAAGGACTACAAATACAGATGGACAGGGGTCATTCCACATAATATCCACACTATTAAGTTTTTTCTGAAGCCATGCTCTGTTTCTTTAGATATGGTAGCAGCTGGGAAGAAGTGTTATGAAAGTCTTTGTGGCGAGTGTACCTTTTCAAATGGATGATTCTTTCCTAAGCTGTTTTATAGTCACTTTAAAGGCACTATTTGCACAGAGGATAGTCTGGAAACATAAAGTAATGGAACAGACATAGTTATCTGTCATTTATAACAAGAACTGATCCTTAGTGGGTCATGGGTTTGCACAGTGCATTTCATGTAAGTTTTTATATGTTTACAGTGCTGTGGTTTAATGTTATTGTGACTCTGCTACTCAAAAACCCCCAAAATAGAAAAAGACATCTGCAATAGGAGAGGAATTTGTTAGAATGTCTGTAAAAGGAATATACTATACATATCTCACCTAGCAGCAAGCAATTTTCAGTCATGACAACATTTGATTGTATATCAAAACAATATATTGAATATTCCTTTGAAACATATCTCTTTGTCACGCTCTTATAACGTGTCTATATCTATTCCTCAGTTTTCATCACTAGATTTGAAGAGGTTTTCCTTTTTAAAATCAGTGAATACTATTTCTATTTTTTTCTCCTTTGAGTTCAAAATGTCTGGAAAGAAAATACTGTGACATTGAAATGAAATTAAAGCTTATTCTTGTAAGTTAGCAGTTGAAATTATTTTGAATTGTATTTTTGAAAAACAAACAAACAAACAAACAAACAAACCCAAACAACTTTTTAAGCTAAAACTTAAGAAAGATGAAGAAGTGATTTTGTTGCATCAGTAATTCTAAAAATTATTAGTTTTGGTAGCTGAATTCAGACAGCAGCAAGAAGTGTTATGGGAAAACTGGGAGGTAATTAAAGAGTTTACTGTGTTGAACTCATTTGATTTTTCCTGAATTTTAATCTGTACATTTTTAATCATCTGCACAAAAGCTGTGTCATATTAAGTTTATGTATCTGTTTTCAGTGTCATATTCCTGTCAGATATTGTTGGAGAGTTTTGGTATGCACTGAAGTTGATTGTAGAGAAACCATTGCCAACTACTCTGCCTGAAATACAATGTGAGCTTGGAAAGTAAGTATGTAGTTCATCGTGCTAAACTTGGTCACTGGTTTGAAGTGTCATGGAAAACATACGAAGAGTTTACATCAAAAAGTCAGAATAGTGCTTTATATGTACTATAGTAGTTGGCAGATAATTTTCCTAGATATATATGGAGATAGGTGAAATTCTCCTTGTAGAAAAACAATTGAAATGGAATTGTAGCCTATAAGTAGACTCCTTCTGAAGTCTTTATATAGAAGTCACTCTGAAAGTACTGCAGAATGTAATGATAAAGATCCGTTTTACAGAGTTCTGCAGGTTTGTTTTATTTTCTGTTTCTTTTCTCTTTTTGAACTAGCAATGTATATGACAGTTGTGCTTCACAAATGCTTGTGTACCAGTTATCAATTTATTTTAATCTCTCAAAAAATGGCAAAGTAATATAACTTCTGTCCTGCAGATTCTGGTGGTAGACATGGTTGGAACACTGCAAGCGTAAAGAAAATGGGCTACTTGGAGCAGACAAATGAATCCAATTCTTATCTTCCTTCAACAAATTTCCATCTTGCATTTCAATAGCATAATTTTCAGTTCTGACTTTCAAGACAGAAATCAAAACTTTTAGGATGAGACTTTCAAGAATGCCAGAATATCAGTAGTACTCTTAGACCTATTACCTCTGCTTAGTACTAGGTTCTGTGGACACGCTGCTCTTCTGAGTGCTAAATTCCACTTACTTCTGTGTATCTTATCTTTGACTAAATCTATAATTAATATATATTACAGAATGAGCAAAAAATATTGTTAGAGAGTACATGTAATTTTACCTGATGAAATTTTTGTGAATGAATATATTCTGCTGTTCATATATGATGCAAAGACCAGAGTTAACTGGCAATACCTTTGTTACTCTGTTTTTCTAAGAAAATCAGTAAGGCTGGCTGTTTCCTGGTTTTTACTTTAAAATTCTGGCTAACTGGAGTTAGTTTTTTTTCTCTACTGTGTAAGCTGACACCGTTAGGAGTTCGAAATAACTTAAAACCTTTTCATTCAGACTATCTGCCATTCATAATTTTCTCTAGCATGCACTACCTGCGAACTGCATGCACAAGTGGTCTGGCTGAAAATGGCCAGTCATCCTTTCCTACGGCAAAAAAAATGTGCATTGGAAAGGATTAGCCCCATTAACTACAACACTTGGCTGCCAAAAATATTGTCTAAAATTCATTTAATTCCATGTTTTATTTTTTCAGAGGAGATTTCTTTTCACTTTACAAGTAGATGCATGTTATGATTCCTATACATGTGTAAATGAACTCATCTACAGATGAAGGGAGATAGTGGTGGAAGAACAAAGAAGTATTAATTAGCTTAATTATTAACAACAGCAGCAACAACCATAATGTATACCAGGAAATTAACAGTAGTCTGTTTCATATATCTGTATATGAAGAGAGCAGTATAACAAAACTGACAAACTTCTTCCTTTTCTGTTTGCATTATCTGCCATATTCTTGGTTTCATAAAGTCTCCCACTTTTTGTTCAGTTACTTCCTTCAATGATCTTCTTTTTCCATAAATTTATTTCTATTGTATCATCAGCATATT
Source organism: Ardeotis arabs (assembly GCA_011801015.1). Taxonomy (NCBI): domain Eukaryota; kingdom Metazoa; phylum Chordata; class Aves; order Otidiformes; family Otididae; genus Ardeotis; species Ardeotis arabs. The sequence goes on from JAAGAY010133672.1 coordinate 5,400, forward strand.
GTCCTCTTCTTGAAGTGCAAAATTTTGGACAATGGCAATCGATGATGACATTGATATTACAATTAATTTACTGAGAATTGCTCTACTGCTTAAATGATGAGATAGTCCAAGTAAATTTACTGCATTAATTTATGTTCAATATGTAGAAGCTACGCAGGCAGACATTTATGTGTTGTCTAACAAAGGTGTCAATTTGTTTTGTTTTGAATGGGTGTACTTCCTTGCTATGTTCCCAGAAACATCAACTGTAAATGTCGTAAAATGTTTGAAGCATTTCTAATTGGCGAAGCTTTGTAGTTCTTTAAGAGACTCACTTCCATTCTACAACCTTTTCCTTGATTGTGGAAGGTTATCATATGTGATATCCTTCTAAAAATAACATTCTTCATTATGTCCTCACTGCATTCTTTTTGCTATCAATCTGAAAAATTTAAGAATTTGTGTCCTTGAAACATTACTTGAAACTGGATTAAGAGACAAGAATCAATTGATACACTTAAAATCAATTTGTAACCAATTCTTGAAAGAGAAAAGAACAGATTCTAACAGTTTATCTTTTAATCCTTCTTCAGATACCCTGACGTTATGTGTTTATCACAGTCAGATCTGTTCTTTGTTTCTGTCAAGGTAGATTTAACACATCCTTTAACATACGCCTCTAAGCAAGGAAACCTTCTCCTTGATGTTTTCAGTCTTCATTGATCCATCCTGTTATGGGCTACATAGTGGAGTCTTCAAAGATAAGTCAATCAAATGATGTTCACAGTGCTCTTGAATTTACTGTCATATGTGACAACTTTTTTTAGCATAACCATGGTAGTCAATCTGTGTGTGCTGGCAGAGGTTCTCAATGGATTTTGATGGCTTGAAGAACCTCTAACAGTCAAATAGTTGCTTACTGAAATTTCAGATATTCCAACACAGTTTTCTCTTTGACAAAGTATTACATATGAGAGCAACCAGATGAAAAAGTAAAGGCTAGAGATGGAAAATGTGTAAAAATGGAATTATCAAGCAAATCTGAAGCTCTTGTGTGAAAGTGTCCTGGTAATTCTCTACTCTCTGGTGTTGAGACCTCAGTGATTCAGTGCTTTGATAGTGTTAAGCAAAAGCAAATCTGCCACTCAGCTGCTGTGAATTTGTATCACTGCATATGTCGGAAGCAGCCCACTGGCACACAAGTTTTAGGGCTTGAAGTTACAGTTGTAAAGCTTGACTGAAACACCTTCTCTTCTGAATGTTGGGGTTTATATTTTCTTTTTCTTTTGTGATTTATCTATCATTAACTGAATAATTTTTTTCCAGCGGATAAATATGTGGAGCAATCTGCCAGTTGACCTGCCATAGCTTTGACTAGAAGGAATACCTATTAGGTAGATAAATTACAGCAAAACCAATATATAAATCTCATTTTTCAAACTTTTCTTATTTACTGCTCTCACTGTTGCACCTTGCATCTCCTTTCTCTGTCCCTTGGTGTTATAACAAGAATGTGATTTATGGCCATATATCTTTGTTAAAGGCAAATAATATATTATTTTCATCAGAACAGGGGAAATTTTGGGACCCTTATGAATGATTTTGAAAATTGTGCTCCCTATTGCAGGTATCTTGTGTTTGTTTTTTCTTTAATGAGAAAATAAAGAAAGAGAGTTTTGTAAAATTAGTGACAGCTGATCTAAAGCGTAACATTTAGGCAATCAGCATACTCCAATCTTTGTTCTGGGACAGCGACAATACTCAATAAAATATGTGATTGTGCAACACAATGATTTACCATTATGCTATAATGAACAATGCAACAATTGTACAAAATAAAACAGATTTTAGGTTCATGCAGAGGAAGAAAGAGGAGGAAAGCAGGCAGAGCCTCCATTTAAATGACTGGTGTGGAACTCTAGGTTTGTTTTCAGATATCAAGGTTACAAGATGATCAAGAAGAATTGTTTTCTAGTGGCAATAAATAAAAAAATATTGTCAGCACCACTTAATAACAAGCTTCTCCTGTAAAGCATTGCTTAGACAAAAAGGAGTAACAGCTATTATTTATCCGATTACCTTTAATTTCTGTTCAGTGCTATTCCTGAGGCAGAGTATGAGTCCATGGGTAGACTACAGAATAATAGGACATGCTTACAATTATTTTACTTTTTGGAACCAAATTTTTTTTGTTGACCATGGCACTCTGAATTATATATTTGACTAAACTGTTTTATTCCAAAGTTAGATCTACAGAAAGTAAGGAAAGAAATATGAGGCAAAAATCTGCAAATTGGAGCCTATGAATAAATGTGAAGCTCTGCTATCGGAGACACTAGGATTAATTTCTACACCTTCCTATTTAAGTTAGGCATCAAGTTTAAGGAATTAAGTCTAAGCTCCTCCTATAGACAATGAAAAGTGATTACAGATCTTACTGATCTACATTAGGACAAATTCTCCCTGAAAATGTTTTTCTCCTTGTGGAGTATTAAGGGAGCTAGAGAGTCCCTTTAACTAACTAACTTTAACTAGCCTCCTGAGAACTGAAGTACAGTGAGACAAATTCTGCCCTTACAAGTGACCCAAGTATTAGAATGGTTATTGCTACCAATTTTTACTGTTATTAGTAATTATTAATAATATTAATTACTGCTATTAAATATGTGTCCATACTAGTGGAAAAATACTAATGCAATAAAACATAATTCTTATTTTTAAAAGTACTCATTTTTCAAAAAAGAAAAGATGTGATGAATAATAAAACGCAATGGAAGAAGCTTAGTAATTAATAATAATTGCATATATGTATGTTTTGCAGATCGGCTTGTCTATATATACCTCTCTCTAATCCTACACATGAAACTCTGGAGCTAGAAATTGTTAACAGCAATCCTAGCAATTTTTCAACTGAGACCGATCCAAAGCACCCTGTAAGTAAGATTTCTGTACTTTCACAAAAGTGTACAAATGAGCCTTCTCTTCAAAACATATTGAATTGTGTATCACACTGCGGATTCAGAATATACAACATAGTCTCCAGAATCAAAGGTATTGTAAATGTGTATTGTAGAGATTTTATAGCTTAAGGATGAAAACAAATACACTTGAAAAACAACACAAGATGAAATGTAGATTTTTTTTTTCCCTGGACTGCTTTGTGGAATGATTTTCAGAAGGACTGCAGTGTTGATTGGCAGTAATATTCAGCAGATATTAGAAGGAGAAGTTGTAAACAAAGCAGCTATATTAGAAGCTTCACAAGTCTCTAAGAATCAACAAGATATCTAGGTAAATATTTAGGTAAGTAGATAAAACATTGGTGTAAGGCTGTAAGAATATTGGCCAGAGTTCTAGATGGTCAGAATTATGAAAAATGTTATTATTGACTACTGATTACTAGTTAACAGCACAGGTCCTACAAAGAGCTCTTTGGATGTTATTAACAATTAATACTATTAAATATGTGTCCTTTTTATGATGGGTAGATGAGAAGAGGGAGGACAGATACATGGAAACTCTGATGCAAGGGGTTAGAGGGACTTCTTATTAGGATGTGAATATTGAAACTTTAATGTAAAAAAACAAAATTATGAAACCTGTTGGAGGCAGGAAAGAGATGGCAATTGCACCTTTTCTAGATATGAGGAAGATAATACAAGGAAGACATATGCCCGAGCTGCTTTATTTGTGCAAACTGGTATAAGGGTTAGAGGGAGGGGAAAGGAATATTGTAATAAGATACTAAAATAAAGCTGAGAAGGTAGAAAATGGATTGTATGGGGAAAACAGAGCAATACTATGAAGTCATAATATGTGCATTTTCAGCTTTCAGAAACTAAATGGCTTTCAGCTTCAAATATAGCAGTACAAGTCCAAACATTCTCAAATGGGGCTCTAAAGATAACAGTTAAAGGCGATCACACTTATTTACTGAACTGCCCAATATTTTGCATACATAGTATTACATTAAATTAAAAGTATAAAATGTGAAGTGTTTATTTTAGTCTGTCTTTTATGTAATGCATATTAGCACATCTTCAGACATAATGTTAAAACTTGGCAAGTGTTATTGCTAACCATTTCATCAATTGATATTTGAATAGGAGCTAAGAAACATAATGGATGCAAACTGCATTAATCATTTAGGAGCATTATACGTTTTATGTTTAGATCATTGGCACAGAAGTCGATTAGATCTAATTATAGTGACTTTTGGCTCCTGGAGATTGCATGTTACCTTGTCCAGGAAATTAAAAAAAAAAAAAAAATCTTCTTCTTTCAGCTTACCTAATTTATCACCAGAGATTCACATATCACCAATAACTACATTACATTGCTTAGGAAAAGACACATTCAGCACTAACTGCAGTAATTTTCTTTCCTAACCACAGCTTGCTTTATCTCTAGTGGAGGAAGATTCACGTTCAGCATTTAACAGATGAAAATTCTCAATCACCAGTAATGCTATGTTCCCCAACTTTCTTCTTTCCCTCTGTATAAATACATGGGCAGATTTCACATATATGTGTATTATATTTATACGCATATATATTTATGATGTAACTTAAATGTACAAAAAGCTCTTACAAATGGGATCATCTGTATTGCCAAAAAGAAACATACTTTCGCTGTGAATCTTCAGCTTTCTGTTCTCCTGACTTATAACTGGCCTAAAACTTTTTCGTGAAGCTGTCTTCCATCCTTATCAGCTAAGAAACACAGATTTTTTTTTGAGGAAAAATAACTTAATAAAGAAGGACTGGCAGAGAGGAGTGCAGTCTCAAAGTCTCTGAGTCCAAGCTTTATTAGTTTGTTAATGATGGAGAGTATTGTTCTGTACAGAGTAGAGAATAAATTTTTAGATTTAACAAAAAATTTCCCTCCTTGTTGGATTTATAACAGGAATAATGCATGTGTAGTTCCTCAGTCTTCTTCAGATTCAGTTTCTGTATTTGAAGAGTTATATCTGAGATCTTAGGAAGAGTAATGACACAGGTTCCCTTTCACCTGAGTGTCTTAGAAGACACTCGTTTATGTGAAGAAAATGAAAGGCAGGGGACAAGTTAACTTCAGTATATTTTATAGAATGATTGTGGCAAAGTATGGCCTTCTTTAAATATATTATTAACATTATTTCTCAATTCTAGTTTTTAAAGCAATTTATTATTTGGTTTTCAGTAGAAAGTAAGTTCCTTTTTTCTACCCAACTCTTTATTTAGAAACAAATTACTTTCTGGATACAGTAGAACATCATACTGCATAATATAAATTTAATTTTTTAAAACACATCTATAATGTAAAAAAAAAAAGAAATTCTGCTTTCAGAGCAGGCAGCCTGCTGTATTATCATACCTCTGTGTTGATTATTTAGATTCATTATGCCAGTGCATTTTCTGTGTAATGATAATATGTCAAGTAATGCTTATTGGAAACGGAATTCCAATCTGCTTTCATCCTTATGGGAGAGTTATTATTCCAAATAATGTAGGTCTCTGTGAAATTACTAAAAATTTTTAAAATGTAGTTTTAATTTATTCATATATTCTTATGGTGTGACAACCTGTCTTTACCTTGCTTTGTCATTCCATTCAAAAGTATTTGGGAGGGGTTAATCATTAAGGTTCTTTCTCCATTTTTAAGTCTGATAAATGAGGCTGGCTGGTTGGGATGAAGTAGGTAGGACCTAGACTGCAAATGAAAGTACAAAAATCTTAAAAAAAGGTCTCTGGATACTAAGCATGCCCAAGAACTCCCTGAGAAATGAGCTGTTCAGGCTCCTTTTAGATGATGAACAGCTAAATGAACTCTGGGCAGTGGGGCAGATGGTGATGGAGGTGGTTTGTGGGAGGTGATGCTCCCTGAAGTCTGTTATTCTGGCTAATACAGAAGCCCTGCAAAGGTGACAAGCGTGGGATGGTGGCAGTTGACTGCTGTTGGCAAATGTGCTTTCAAGTTGTTGCTCACGTACAGGATTTAGGAGATTGTGAAGTGTGGGGGACACAGCAGTGCTGTGCTTCCCGTCTGGGAGGTGCAGGCGGTGTAACAGCCGGGTGGGAGTGGGCCCAGAGCGATGAGCCGCATGTTCTGTGCATAAGACCCACCTACTTCTCCTTCTGGAAATGTTTTTTGTCATGCAGTGGAAACTGTAAAATTAAATTTGTAAAGTTTGAAAAGTACAATACCACCTTGTAATAGACAAGATGGTTAATGTCTTCAAACCGATAAACTGTTAATGGGAATATTTTGATAAATTATTTTAAAACTTGGCCCCCAAAAGAGAAGAATAACATTTCAAGTTTTGTGCATTAATTGACCACATCTGAGCTCTGTCCTCTCTTCTGCTCAATCTAGCTCCCACTGCTATCAATAGGAATATATGTTGTTCAAGCTACACTAGCATCCTGTAATTGTGCTAGTACCCTATAGACAGACCCAGAAGATGACTGGCAGGACCAGGATAGCCGGGTCCAGCTCTGAGATGGCAGGGAAAGCCATGGGGCAGTGAGGGAAAGCAACATAAGCCTCATCAGGACACTCTGCCCTGGGCTGGGAGTGGACATCTCTGTCCCTGCTTCACCCTCTGGGGTCTCCAGTTTAGCCTTAGCACTGTGGCCATGGCCAGTGGTCCTGGTGCTACAGTGGGTCCCCATCTGTGTCCTTGTCATGTCTCTGCTCACTGTCTCTGGGTGTGGTGGGTCAGGGCTGCTGGTGGATGTTCCTGTGTTGCTGTGCCATAAGTTCAAGCCTTCCTTAGTCCTGACCCAAGGACCGTATCAGAGCACAGGCAGACAAACTCCTGGAGAAGGAAGAAGTTGCAGGGCTTGTTGGTGCAGTCAGACATCTTGGAACTATTAAATGTAGTAAACAAAACTGAATGTTTTAATAACTCCTGTTCACTGCCTGTTAGCAGCCCGTTCTTCCCGGGCTGACATTTCCTTTATAAATGGGCTTGTCAGTGCCAGCTGTTGTAGGGTGTAGTTTTGACCTTTAGTAGCTGTAAATTATATTCATTTTATAAAATACAACTTGAGTGTCCATAATTCAAATCAATTATCTATCTTCTTACTTGCAAGCATTATTTAAATATGTATGATATTAAAAGCCCGGTACTTTTTTTTTTTAATTAAAAAATAGACACAGTAATTGTGTATTCAATGATTCTAGCTAATCATTCTCTCAATGTATTGGCATTTTTATTGTTCATAATTTTATTCTTTCACTACTTATCTAGTTCTTAAAAACATTTATGACTCCATTGTAGCCAGCTACTTTGCTTTTCGCCATGCAATTGAGACTCAAGTAGTATACTTCAGATGAAGAGAAAACTAGCATTATCATTTACAGTGTTAGTTTAGATAAAGGTACATGTAAGAGAGACAAAGCACTAGTTTATTAAAACCTGTGATATATTTCCGTTATAAGCCAATTCATGTCTTTGGAGGGCAATATGATAACCTTTTAGTGTCATCAATATGATCAGACACCAAAGTCATGTCTGAATGGTATTTGTGAGAGGGGCTGTCCATGTCCTTGGAGCAATCTGTAACACCAGCTCTATAATTTCTGGGGAATGAATGTGCAGGGACTGCCACTGGGATTGTTTACTGCAACACACTTGCTGCTTTAGCAGCCTGTGCTTGCTGAGAAGGGAGAATGCATCTGGTGGAACACATTAATCACATAAATGTGAACACTGTCGATACAAAGCACAAAACAGAAATGGACTCCAAAAAATTGATTTTCTTCTCCCTCTCTTTCCTTTGCTTCTTTCTTTTATTTGTACAGCTGATTGTTGCTCCCCATTCCACCACTGAAGTACCTGTGTGGTTCTGTCCATCTGCCCTTGGAAGAAGCAATCACAAGGCATCAATAACCTTCAAATGTTCACAGGTATGATACTATGTTTGCTGCCCACAACACTTGGAATTCAGATTAGATAATATTGTTAATAGATGTGTAAGTACGGGTTTCAGTCTGAGGGTCAAGTTGAAATTTAATAGCAGGATGCATAATGAAAGAGCAAATGCAAAGATGTTTAAAAGTTATAATTTGTTTTAACCTCAGATTTAAACAGAAATTATTCTATTTACAGTATTAAAATGTAGTGTAATGGCCTAGGAGCTAGAATAAGTAATGAATAATTTTAGCTTTCTTGGTCATTAGTTCTACTGTTATTGACACCAGAAGACCAGCGCTTCTTAGCATTGTCACCTCTGAAATTAAATTTCTTGATGTTTTTCCCAACCTCAAACAAAATGAAATTGTTTCATTTTCTATCTGATCTGAATTTTGGAAGGTCACACACTTGAAAAAGTGAATTCTTCCTTTCAGTTAAGTATTTGCTTTCTGTGCAATTTCCTCTCTATTCTTTTTGGACTTTCATATATCCTAGTAGACTACTGACCTGTCAATTACTCCAGTTAAATGTTACCAGGAGTCTTCAGTAGTGTTTTAAGTAATACTGCAAAAGCAAATATTCTTTTATATGAAGAAAACAAATAGTGAAGGAAGTGATGTGGCAATTTTTTTTCCAACAAATTATGTTGAACAGACAGGTTATTTGTATGTGGTGTTATCACATAATTTATTTTCAAGATCTCTCTTCTTAAATATTTATTAAGGATGAAAACAAGGAGACAGCAATTCTCATATGAATAGTGTATATCCAAGGCCAGTTCAACAAGACAGAATGTCCTTATCTTATCTGGATCCTAATGGTACACAGAAACCTTATCTATGTTTTAAAAAAGAAAAAAGAAAATATTCACCAAATACAGAAGCAATAAAGCAATACAAAAATTCATTTAAACCTTTCGGGGACAAATTGAGCCCTGCCACCTGAATCTTGTCATCCAGTGTATCTCGTTTCAAGTTATGGCAAATCTCCAAGATTTCTTCTGCAGTGAACTTTAGACAGTATCCCATCCTTCTAGCTGCTTTGTCCAGACCCCTTTAGTAATTTCAATATATTGGTGTAACCTTAGTAATTTGTTAGTGGTCTTTTTATGCCTGAATTTTTTGAATTTTGTAGATTTTCATTCATTTTCAATGCTACAGTCCTTACTAAATTAATCCCAGACTATTTCAGTTTGCTAGTTGTTATACTGATAGCTCACAGTGATTATTTGCACAGATATAACTGCTCTTTTTAATGAAGACTTGAAGAATGTTTCTCCTCAGGAGTGGATGCCTCAAACAACTTTTCATGTAGCCCCCCCCAACCCGACATTGATTTCCATCCCTTGATTTCTCTGCTTAAATATATCTGAATGGACACTTAAGCCATCTAATAGCTGAATAGCTGACTAATCTGAAATCAGTTATGATAGTGCTTACAAGCATAAGCCTTAACTATTTCTGATTGCGCTTCTTTGCTGAACTGAGAGAAACTGCTCTCTGCTATTACTTGCTTCGTTTGTTTCTGGTTTGAAGATGTATGAAGAGTTCTTCACAAAGTGTATCCGAGTTTAGCTCTAATCAGTGTGAAAATCTCAAATTAAGTTTGTTGGGGCAGCACAACGGAAAGGTCAGCTTGAACATTACCCACACCCAGAGTTCTAACATATCTGTATTATTCTATTCTTTTACCACATTGCTAGCATCCAGGTTTAATGTAGAGCATTTAATAGTAGTAAGTAATATTAGAGAGAATCTGAGCCCAGTATTGGATTCTATCTTGTATTATTTGCCTTAGGATTCTGGTATTTTTAATCTTTTTTCCTCTTGATTTCTTGCACTGAGCATACGTGATCTTGAGCTCCATCACAAAGTAGATCAGTGAGGAACAGTAACTGCAGGTCACGCATGGCAGGCCTGTCCTGTGATCTGTATAATTTTTTTTTGTTGTCTTGTTTTACTTTCTAGATGGAGGGCTAATTTTGTTGGCTCTTTCTTTAGCTGCTCAGTTTGACAAAGTTTCAGTCTATTGTTTTAAAGGTGCTCAGCACTTGAAACAGTTGTGTCCAAAATGGCTCTGCTGTTAACCACAAAAAATCAGTGGAAGCTGCAGCCTTTAATGTTTGTAGACCATGAGTCTGAGCCTTCAGCAATAAAGCTCAGACTTGATCTTTACAGCTCATCTGCACAAAATATGAGCATGTGTACTCCTTCCATTCTTGCGTTGTACCTCAATGTAAAATTACTTGCTATGAAGAAGGTGCTTCACACAGATCTACAGTGGGCCTGAAAAGCATTGTTAGACTAATATTGCCTCATAACTTCCATGTTGAGACTTTTGCAAAAGATTTTTTTTTTTTTACTGTGTTTGTAAGCAAGCACAAAGTATCAATAACAAGCCAGTGTAGACCACTAATAGCTTGACCCATCCTGCTTTCTGAAAATGTGGTCTTCTGGCATGCTCATACCTGTGTTCCAGTCCTTCAACATAAGCCTGCAAAGTGGGCTCAGCCTTTCATTTACATTTAAATTGTTGAGACCAATGTGGTAAGAAAATACATGAGTCAGGAACACAAATGCTACAGCATGCTGGCTTGGCAGCTGTTGGGCAGTTTCTTGTTGACTACTACCAGCAATGGTGCTTCACCAAAGAGTTAGTCCTGTGCTGCTTCAAAGTCTGTACAGCAGCAGTGTTGTGAGTGGTGCTACCTTCCTGCTCATGAATCTGTAACCATAAACAGGTTATAGGTCACGTATAAGTCAACAATAACAAAATAAAATGTAATTTAAAAGGGAGGTAGTTTTTTAATTCGTATTAGTCTGAGTAATGCAGAAGTCCCTGCAAACCAGGTGATATAAATCACTGTCTAAATCCTAAACAAAACATAGGCTTTATTTTTATATTCTGACTTTTAGTATTGGGTAATCTCTATATCAGTATATAAACAGTTCTCCCTCTTTTTTTTTTAATTAAAATCCTGTAGCCTTCGATTACTTTTACAAGAAAATTTCTTTCAGTAGGATTAAAATGTCTTTTTTCCTGTTGGATTGAATGTTTCTTTATAAAATGGTAATAAAGGCATGCAATTTTGCTGTCCAGAGCTATTTTCTGAAGACATATGATGTGCCATTTTATTTATCCCTGTTTATGCTGAGAAGTCGCAATACATTAGTCACTTTTTACTGTAAAGATTTCCAGATTTGTTGCTAGAGTTTTGAGCCCTGCCTGTTACAGATTTTCCTTATTTTTTTTCAGACAGGCTATGCAGAAGTAAATGCAGTTTTTCAGATAATGCAAATATGTTTTGATTTTATTTATTATTTTCTATTCTCTTTGTAATGCATACCTTTTTTGAGTGATAATGAACAAAATAGATGAAAGGGTCACTTTGAGCAGTTTGTAATAAGCCTCAGATTTTAGTCTGTTTTGTTATTATTTAAAAGCAACAATATCAATGTTGCTTTTTTTTTAACATCAATTAAATATTTTCCTTAAAATAATGGTAGTGTCTTTATATTTACCATTCACCTTTACTGCTCATTCACTTTCAAATGTTCCATATTGAGTGGCATTAGTAACATCACTCTTAATAACCTTAAAAGAGTAAATGTGGTGCAGGCAACTTTTACTGTCATGCTGAAAAAAATGTTACACATCAATTTAATTATATTTTCCTTTTTTTTTCTGGTCTGCGATACTCTATACCTACTAGTTCTTTCCGATATTCTTGATTCTTCTGTGTATAGTGTTTAATGCTCTTTATTGTCTTTGGAGTAACAATTTTAGCTTTTTGTGTGATTCTATTGCTATGCCATCAAATAATTATTTTCCTTCTTCATTTGTCTTCTGAAGAGAACTTCTCACTTCCTCTACTTTCAGGTTCTAATATATGTGCTTTGAATTGCCTTCTTGCAACCACCTACACCTTTCCATTCACTACACTGGAAGCTCTGAGTAGCTCCATGGAAGTTAAATACTCTGTGCTCAGAGTAGCACAGAAGTTAAATGCAAAGAGGAGATGTAAGTATCTCCCAGATTTCCAGATAGCAATACTTAGAGTAACATAACAGCTTAAGGGAAGAAGAAAGCAAGCAAACAAGCATTAAGCAGCAGTTCACTTATAACAGAATGGAGGCATAGAACACTAAAAGAAAGAAGTAGGCAAAATGTCTTAAAATGTATAGATCTGGCTTGTCAAATAATAAATAATGACACATGTTTAATCTACAGCTTAAAGACTGGATATTTTACCTTTCGGGAACTGGTCTTCCTCCTCAGCTGATGCAACCAAGCAGCATAAGTGCATGCATTGGCCAGTGTTCTTCTGTCATCATACCCTTCAAAAATCCCACTACTGAAAATGTGGTGGTAGACATCACGCTGACAGGTACAGGGGTTTGGATTTTTTGGGGGTGGGGGGAGGAACTTAAACTCCTTGAGTTGCGTTAAAAATATGAGTGGGATGTGATTACATTTGCCTCATTCTGTTTCCTGGCCACAGAGGTGTTGTGTATCATTCACGTCCACCCTTAAAAGCTCTGTAGACTGTGCTGTGGGAGCTAAGAAATAACACAAACATTTAACAACTGTTCACAGTAGACCTTTTAGGTTGTACAGCCTCGTGTATACATGCAGCTGGTTGTTGGCTGTGGACTGCACTGTAGCATTTAGGCAATAGGAGACTCCTAGGGTGTGTTTTGGGAGCTGTATGTCTAAGTCAAATAGCTAATACTTCATTTTGGTTTTGTTCTTCAGTTATTTTCCGAAATATTTTACATTATTTTGTATTCTATGATTCTATGATTCTATTATAGCAGATTCTAAATAGTTAAAGGAGTTAGTAAAGGCAAAATATTTGAGTTTTTTTCTGATTGTCCTTCCAAGCAAGTATGCATCAGCAATATTTTCAAACATACTTTAAAAAATAATATAAGATCCAGAATTATCAAAGTCACTGTCCATACTGGGATTTCGCAAATGCTGTAGAACTCAAGTTCGAAGTCCCACATTCTCCTTGATGACTGAAATTTGCTCAGTGAAAGAGTAAATTTCATTCTGAGTGAAGCAGAGAGCTTTAGAAGGTTCTCTGAATCTCCACCTAGTCCAACATAATGTAGCATCAGAAAATAGGTGCCAAAGCATTTCCTGGCATCTATGTATAACAAAAATTGAAGATAAACCTTCCAGTGGCCCCTGACACAGACCTCATGGACTGGGAAACATGAAAGACTAGCAAAATCAAACCTGTGCAAAGTTAAGTTTTAAGCCAAGTTTACACACTAATGCTGTGATTTGGGGTTTGTGGAACGCTGAATGAGTGAAGAAATGTGACTTTTAAGAAAATATAGATTCATTTTTATTTGTTGCATTGAACTCATGCTTTTTAATTACACTTTCTGAGATATGAATTAGAAGTACAGAAATACAGCAATACAGCTTTGGCTGCATATACAGTTAATAAATGGAGATTCAGGAGATTCTTTTACCTAAATGATGCCTGGTCAAAAACATTTTGGTCTCATGACTGAATATTTTTGCTGACCAATATTTTTTTTGGCAGACTTTAGTGCGATTTCTCCTGTTTAACTGATAAAATATTTTCATTCATGACTGTCACAAAATAGAGTTCCATTTGTAAATGATCAGACTACTTCTGAGTTTCTGTTGATGTTCTCTTCTGGACAACAGTAAAGGAAGCAACTGCATGCAGTGGATCCACTGTTTACAGGCTGAGTACATGATGGCCAGGATCTCAGGGGCAATGCTAGAGTTCGCCTGGTGAGCTGAGGACCTGGCAGAGAGGGGAACAGAGTCATGTCCAGCTTCCTACTTATCTGGCATCTAGGCACCATTAAGTGACAAGGAGCATTGCAGACTGGGTCTGCACACAGTAACAGGGCAGCTGATGCAGCAGTTGGCAATCAGTGCACATACAGAAGGCTCAAAAGTGCTGCTCATAATAGAAAAGGGATGTGTAAATGTTGTCAACACACCACAGGAGCCACTCTCAGCTCCTGGAGGGTGCAATCATTCCTTCTGTAATCCAAATGGACGTCCTGAGGGTGGATGCTGCAACCCGGGGGAGTTCTTGAGGTTTCTCCCTGGTACTGCTCTGTGAATGGCAATGACCTCACCAATTAGACGTGTGCGCTGGTAGACTTCTTGCAGTGCCAGATACAGGAGCTTTATAGCATTAAGATTAATGAACAAGAGATTGACAGGATCTTTGCAGAGACTCTGCAGAAACAAAAGCCAAACCCTTCAGGGCGGAGAAATTTGGTGTGATCAAAAGAAGATAGAAGCATTAAGAAGACACAGAGTCCAGAAGTGAGGAAGTCTCCATTTCTATCTGCAGCTGTTCCTCTGAAGAGTAGGTTCAGAGCTCTGGAAAAGAGGAATGGAAAAAAAAATTCCATTGAGGACGAAGAATCTGGGATAAACATCTTGCATCTTCAGATTAGAACCAGCACTATTAAACAGGAAGCAATGAGTGCTAGTGGTTGAAGTTTTCTTCCCTCATGGGACAAAGGCTGCCAATTTCCATAACAACATATCATTCCAGAAAGTTTGCTGCTTTCCTGGAGCTCATATCTGAGATGCTGCTGAAAAGATTGCCAAGGTTTATCTGACCTTGCAGTTACTACATCTTGCCGTTCATTCATATAGCAAATACATGGATCTATACTCCCTGTACAGCCAATGAAACATTAAACAGATTGAAAGAGACCAGAAGGTTCTGTGGGCATTCTTTCCTCAAATGTTTGTGCATACATTTGCACAGAGCTTGGGCAGCAAACAGGAAAAGAAGGAAGAACAGCAATTCCATGCCAGTTGCAAGGCTGCAATGTGATTAGTCATGAAGACACTCAGTGGCAGTGTGCACAATTGGAGTATGGTTGTGGATGGGTGCAGGCTGTTTAGAAAGGACAGAGAAGGCAGATTCGTATAGGTCGCTCGTATAGCTTAGGCTACTGTGACGATGAGATGATTCAGCTTATTCAAGTCTCTGTTCACTAAAGTACAGAAAGGTACTCAGAGCTGGATGAGTTTTGCAGAAAATTTATTAACGGCTCAGGAGTGAATCTTTTAGTTACTTAGGACAATAGGATTTCAGCAGAAGACCCACTTAGTGATGCAGAGACTTTCTCAGTGAACTAACATACAAGAAGGAAGCATACGCTGCTGTGAAATCGGTGCAACATACGTGGGCTAAAGAAACACATCCTGTATGTGGCACTAAAAATTTGTTAACAGTCTAATCGAAGTCTTAGGTCTAATCAAAATACAAATGATGAGATATTATCAGTCCAACTACAATGATACTAGCTGTCAGGGAGCAGCAAGAACAGGCTGCTCCACAAAACAAAGTGAGACAGAAACCAAAGGTGACAGCAAGACTGACAGAGGCCTTTCAGACCAGGGTTGCAATCCCACAATATCCCAGCAAGAAGAAAACAGCAGGTCTGGTTCAGTAACCAATTTCAGCCAATGGTCAAATGACTGACAGCCGAGTCACAGTGAGAAGGCGAAGCCGTAATCAATCAAGGAAATGAAGTAGGCTAGGCTTGGCAAGGTGTGTGGCCAGAGACAGTGTATCTAAGGACATGGCTTGGGCAGGAGCCTGAGTTTAAATGCGACTCAAGCCAGTGGGTGGAGGCCTCAGATGCTCCTCACGTACAACATAGCTGTTTTCACAGAAGTCTGATACCAGATTATACAGCTGCACTGTATCAGAGCAGATCTTGAGCACTGGCAGCTACAGCCTTGTGTGTGGAGGTTACAGAGAATTTCAGAGAAGCATGGTTATTTGCTGGACAGATGAATTAGCACATGTCCCTGAACTCAGGGCCCTGATCACTAATACATTTAGTCCAAATTATACAATTAATACTAATTGCTGCTAACTGATATCTGTATCTCATATTTACCTTGTGTTTCTTCATATTAAGTTATCAGACAGAGTCATCAACATCCTACGTTCTTCACTGGGAAGGGAACGTTGATGAAATGTCAGTTTCTTCCTTCTCAGTCTTGGATCTGCTTGGTGTTATTTTTACATGTTTCCAAAAGGATCTGTCACTACATTTGCTTTCTTATTGATCCCCAGGTTTAGTTCCACAATGACCCCTTTGTTTTTTTAGATCTTTACCATATATTGTATGATTTCTTTAGGGTAATACCACAAAATTATAAATCACTAAGCAGAAATTGAAAAACAAATAAGGCAGCAGCTGGCACTTCAGATAAATGCTGTTACAGCTAAAATAGCTCAGGTCCTAACAAAGTGTGACAAGCCTCTGATGCTTTGCACTGTTGACTTAAGTCCCACAGCCTGTTACTAGCAGTGACAATAAAATATTTCCGGTACTACATCTAGATGAGGTGGAAGGAAGAAGAAGTAACAAAAAGTGAATATAAAAGTACCACGAGACTACATAGCAAAAAAGTCAGGAAGGCCAAAGCTCATCCATTGTGAAGATTAACAGGGAAAGTGTAGGCTCACAAGAAGGGCTTCTAAAGGTGCACTTATTGCATAAGAAAGCTTAGGGAGAATGCAGATAGGTCCATTGATGGTAGGGGAAGGGAGTCAAATAGTTACAGGCAATGCAAGAAAAGGCTGAAGTGCTCAAGTCCTTTTTTTGTGCCTTAGTCTTTGCAAGCAAAACTTGCTCCCGAAGCAGTATGTACTGACTTGGTTTGACAGGGAGATGGGCAGCTCATAGGAGAGTAACAGGCTGTTGATTTCCTAGACAGATCGATGCATTCAGATCCACAAGTCCAGATGAAATTAATAGGTAATAAAGACTTGGCCAATGTGATTGTGAGGCTGTGGTTCTCTATGAAAATTCACGCTGATCAGGAGATGTTTCTGTAGACTGGGAAAAAAGCTATGTTGTTTCCTTCTTTTAAAAATTGTAGAAGGTAGACTGAGCCAGTGGTTGGTTGATCAGCCTCACCTCAGCCCTTGATAGGATTGTTGAACACATCCTTTTGCAGTCTGTGTAGCCCATGAATTGCACATCCTCTTGCAGTCCATTTCCAAGCACATGAAGGTCAAGAAGATAACCAGAAGCAATCAAATGTATTTGTTAAGTGCAAATCACGATTGTCTAACGTGATTGCCTTGTACGTGGAAATAAGTGGTTATGCAAATGAGGGAGGAGCAGTGGATGTAATACACCATGATTTAGTAAGACTTTTGTCACTGTTTCCTGTAGCATTCTTGTTTGAAAGCTAAGGAAGTCTTGGCTTGATGAACAGACGACTGCATGGGTTGAAAACTTGGCTGAACTATTAGTCTCAAATGGTAGTGATCAACATCTTGACAGTCAACTGCTGGCTGGTAATGAGTATAGTACCCCAGAGGTCAGCACTGAGGCCCATATTATTCAAGACCTTTATTAATGACATGGGTGATGACAGACAGTGCAATGTAAATTAAGGGAAGAGACTGACATGATGATTGGTAGAGCTTCAGTCCAGAGGTACCTTGATGAATTGTGGGTGTACGTCTTTTGAATTGCTCTTGTTCATCAGCTCATCATCCCTGGAGCAGCTGAAGATATGGTAAACTTTACATTGTTAGTAATGCAATTTTCCTTCTGAAATGTTAAATCTTTGTATTTTCCCTTGTCATTCCATCTACTCTTTGTGCTTATCTTAGCTCAGACACAGAAGCACTGAATTAATAGCTGTGCAAACCACCCTATTTGACAAGGATGTAACTGATTATACAACCCCTTGAAGTGTAGGTGTGCATTACATGCGTGGTATGAAGGTTCCGATTGCCCCTCATGGAGTGCAGCATGCTTTAATTGAGTGTAAAGTACAAGCTGGTACAACCACAAAAGCAATTGTAAGAAGCAAGCTACTTGGCTTGTTGAGCATAAACCTAGTGCCAGATAGCACAGTTTAGTACTCCAATACTACTAAGTACTATTAGTAAAAAAGCTAATCTAATATGCTATTCATAAAATAATGGAAAAGAACAATCAAACTTACCCACAGTGCAATTTCATCAGAAATTATTTACAGAGCTTAAATATTGTCACTAAAATCTAGTGAATTGTGATGTTATGAGAAACATTAGCAGAACCAGCATTGTTTAAGTATTTTAGTGAAAACATAGTCACCTTTCTAACTATAGAGCATTAACTTTTCCCAGATTTTCAGTAAGAGAGGCAGTGTAGAGGGAACTAGCTTACACAGTGAAAGACTAATGTTGTTTTTTATGCATCAGAAGGTTTCAGTCTTCATTTTTCTTTACATCATTAGGAGACCTGACATGACAGTGATCTAATGTTTCTGTGATCTCTGGAATTATGAAAAGTTTTCTTTGAAAAACTAAATTTTGTGCTGTGATCTTTATGCAAGTAAAACTATACTTGTCCTTTAAAAGATGTCTTGAATTTGTTAATCAACTTAATATGTAATGTTAATTTTCTAATTCAATTGCTGCTGGTGATCTGTAAATGATGTTTGCTTTTTTTTTTAAATCACAATAAGATAGTTGAGTTTTGCATTCAAGCTGTCTTTAGACATGGTTGTGCATGCTATGATTTGCTCTCTGTAGGATTATTTACTGTAATTCCTGTTTCCTTCTTTCCAGAGGAAGACAAATCTAGTCTTATAAGCAAAGTCATGAATGCACAAGTTCAGCTTAGTATTTCTGGCCCTTACATATCCTGGTAAATAATTTCCATAATGGCCTATATGTTTAGTTGAATTTTCATGTTCTCAAGACATCGTTTACCTGGAAAGGAAGCAAATAGTATTTTAATATACTACCTCTGATATTGAGTATACCATAGCAATGCAGATATGTTAGCCCAGTATACAGTAAAAGCTAAATACTTCGGGGTTTTTTTGACATTAAGAAAGAATTTACCATCCCACAAGACTAATCAGTTTGGTGAGAAAGTTTTCCTAGTATGAATACATTACTTGTAGTACACTTCCTTTCCTACCAAGAACTGAACTTTGGTAGTTCTGAACTTATTTTTCCAGAAATTTCCTTTTTTATTTTTCCTGTTTATTTTGCTTGTCCAAAAGTGAACATTATTTCAAGACCATTTACAGTCCTAAGTTATAGAGAAGACTGGATCTCTTACCTATGTTATGATGATCTGCACTTTATTTTTATGTGTTTTGACATGAAGAGCCTATTTTTATCCTAGGATCTCTCGTAGCAGTGCAAGAAAACACTTGGGAAAGTACAAGCTAATTGGGAATGAGAGTAATATTACTTCAGACATAACAGTAGTAACCTTCCATCTGAATTAGTTAAACACAAACATTTCAGTAGAAAATTGGAAGTAGCCTTAATTTATTACTTAAAGAGTGATGGGCTATTAATTCTTGAAACCTGTTTTTTCCTGAAAAATGTTAATACAAAAAGCAGAAATGACCCTATGAGCAGAGAAACTCAAACTGACGGAAGTTTTTAAATTCATCTCTGAGAACAGCACTTAAAACTGTAGATTTAGTAATATAAAACACAAGCTGCTAGCATTTTGAAACCTCTTAGCTGGTATTTTAGCATTAAAGCAAGTTACTGGGATGCCTTCCTTTATTTAATCTTGTGCTTTATTTTATCGTCATGCTCATTGCTGGTGTTATTGGAGGCCAGAGAGAGGGCAGAATGGAGAAATCAACAGAAAGTAGCAAGTCAAAAGGCAGAATGAAATGTTTGATTGATCTTGATCTTTACAAATTATGTTTCAGACCATGTGCCACTTCTTAAGGAATTACAAGTGACAACAACGAGAACAGAGCATCTCAATTAAAGTGTACAAGCAATAAACATCAACATTTGTACATTTACTTAATGCTTAATTAAAATATAAATTAATTGAAAATTGTCATATCTAGACCATTTCTGAAGCTGTCATTTCCATTTCTGAATCTTTGTCAACCCAAGAGCATTATTCCTCAGAAATGTTTCTTTCTGAGAATTTTGACTGATACTGTAGCACAAATAGTCCTTTATTTTGGATAATTATAAAGTAAAACTACCTACTATCCGATAATTTGCAGTGAAGGGATGAAATCTTGGCCCTTCTAAAACTTGGTGTTTTCTTACTGAATTTTGTAGCAATAAATTTTCTTCCCAGGATTTAAGTATCTATCTGTTGCTTAAATCTGCAGCTTTTATTCACCTAAGCATTCATAAGACATTAAGAATATTCATGGGAGTAATGTTTGTTTGACAGTATATAATTTTCCCCAATATGAGCCAATGATCACAGCAACAGAGTGTGCAAGCTCTTTTTACAGATGGTTTAGCAATTTGTACTAGTTCAGTTGTTTCAAGTTGAATGTTACTACTCTTCTGTAAATACCACTATGTAATATTTCTACTGAGACTTTATGGAAGCAAGTAAATTGATATAAATAACTGATACTACTGAAATCTCCAGCGTAAGCTGGACCACACAGAGATTACCTGTATAAGAATGGTCCCTAAGTATTAGTGGTTCATTAATAGCTATGATGCTTTATTTTGATTGATATGGATAATTTAATTTCAAGTTTTGATGGGTCAAATGTATTTTGAAGTTTCAGGAAAAAGTGCAACATTTTTAGAGGATATTAACTTCAAAGTTTGGAGCACTATGATCAAATAAAAGATTAAAGCTACAGTGGTAATTAGGAATTGGATAAGGGAGGTAAATTGGTTCTCTCTGGAATAAAGCATTATCTGTGTTATCAAAACTGATATCTGGGGCAGTGTTTAAGACTGCTTTTGGTAAGGGTGTGTGAACAGTCATATTAAAATAGCTGTCTCATTGTTTGTTATTAAAAATTACCTTATTTCCAAGATAAGGTTTCATGCACAGTGGCTTGGCCATGTCTTTTTCCATACAAAGAGTTCCAAACTAGGATTGACACAAATGTGTGTTGCAAAATGTTTTCTATCTATCTGCTTTCTCTGACTTTGTTATGTAACTGAACTAAATACTCAAAGGCAAGTCTGCTACTAACAGTTATTTCTTTTTCAGGCAATATACATTGCACATAAGTATTATTGCATATATTTAAGTGAGTGTTAGAATGAATTAATACAAAAGTGGAGAAATCTATTATTTTCAAATCCGTTTTGAATGTGGATAATTAGTTTAGAATAAAAGGGCTAACATTACTTTTTGCTGATTTTGGCATATTTCAAACCGTGATGTTAGCTACCAATTAAAAAAATAGTGTGTGATATATAAATGCACTTCTGAACTGACAAATGCACTTTTGAAACATCATGAGGCATAACCTAATGCTTTTGATTTTATACAGTAAGACTATTTTTCAGAGGAAAAAAAATGCAGATATTAGTTATCTAGTTCTATGAAAATTACTTTTTTAGCTGAATATCTAGACAGATAAAAAGAATGAAAAATGACAGGTATTTACACTTTGGAAAACTCTTCTAGTTTACAGTGTTCAGTTTGCTTGCATCATGGACAAAAACCAGAAAAGAATTCCTTCAGAATAATTAGCGTTATAGGGAAATCTTTCACAATAGCCTCATTTCTGCCATTGCAGTATCATCTCAGGTCAAGAAAGATGGCAGTATACTTGCTTTATTGATATATTAAAATGGGTGTGTAAGCTTTTATAAAGCGCCTGTATTTTAATATTTGGAAAGGGCCCTTCAGTTCTTTAAGTATTTCCTTGCTTCTGCCATTGCAGTATCTCAGGTCAAGAAAGATGGCAGTATAGTTGCTTTATTGATATATTAAAGTGGGTGTGTAAGCTTTTATTATGCACCTGTATTTTAATATTTGGAAAGGGCCCTTCAGTTCTTTAAGTATTTCTCTATAAATTGCAAATTTCATTTTGAACCTCTAAGTTGGTTTCCAAAACCTGAAACTTGGTTCTTGAGGTGAAATAATTTTGAGGCTCTTTCTTTTCTCACAAGAAGCCAGAAGTTTGGTATTTCCAGGAGAGCTTTTCTTTGCCTTCCTGAATGTCTTAGCTCATTGTTCTGTTCCTTAAAGTTATTTTAACTTTGTTCCGTAACCCCAAATGACAGTCTTCCCCTGGCTGTTTGGTGCATTCCTGGGTATCATGTCTTCCTGTCAGCAGTTCATCATTCAGTGCTACTACCCTTTAATGTGACATATTATTCAGATATAATCTATCTGTTGAGCTCAGATTCTTAGAGTTAACTGCTAGATATATTTCCTACAAGGCATTTCCTGCAAATGTCAATTCTTTTAGCAAGACATCTTTGGCTGCTTGAACAGGTCCAAAACCATTTACAAAATCAGACTTCAAACAAGTTTTTTCCTATCTCATTTTTAAATTATCCACAACATTGACAGTAATCAGTGAAAACAATCAAAATAATGTCTAAATCCTCTCTATCTCTATGAAGAAATTTCTTAGTTGATCCGTAACTTGTCATCAAGAGAGCAATTTTTGCGTGGTCCTGTTGCAGTACTGCTGGTCCTGTTGCAGTACTGCTGGTCCTGAAACCGTTTTTCTCAAGCTTTCTCTTACTTGTTTCATATCACCATGAGCCTCCTTGACTATTTGATTTTTTAATCTAGAAAACAGTTTATTTTGTAATCTGTAGATTTTATTTAACTTAAAACATTTTAATCTTTGGATTTTCTTCATGGTGTGTTATTTTATTTTAATTCTATTTAAGAAGATCTCCATATTATATCTATACTTTTATTCATCCCAATGGGGAAAATACTGAGAGAACGTTTAAGCAAAGGGGGAAAGAAAAGGCCCATGCACTCCCATTTGAGAATGTCTTTTTTTAAAACCTCTGTCTATGAAGCTGTTTTATTAGGGAAATTGTTCAACCACTTTTGACTTTTAAATGAGTTTCCCTGAATGATTTTTTAAATTTTTTTTTTTAGATCAGGAGCTGTCCAGTTGTTTCAGTGCATCTGGCCTATCCAAGTCCACCAGTAAGGAATCTGTATTCCATCTTCTGCTTAAACAACCAAGACGAGGTATGTAATTTCTTGAGTTCTACTTCTGAAATTTTTTTTAAATTTTTTATGAGATGTAATTTTTTATAGTCTCTGAAATCTAGAGTGTGTATAAAATTTGTTGTTTTGATGAGTGCAACTCATCAGTTGATGTGTTGAATCTGACTCCTTGTGGAAACAAGAATTAGCCCCACGTCAATGAAATTTGTTTGTTTCATTTAAAATAAATAAGTAAGTAAGTAATTAATAATCAGAGGTGCATCTGGCAAAGTACCTCTGAAGTGTGTGTTGTTCATTCTTTGGCAGTTGTTTTTTCCTCATCCCTGCAATGATTTTCTTGTACATTTGAAACATGATTTTTTTAATAAGTAATGTCTTACCATCAAAGCACAAATGTCATGTGTGATGTCAAAGAGATGATAAGTAAAAGAAAAAGGAGGGATGCAACCTGACCTAGGTGCTACAATATGATATAAAAAGAGGAAATGAGCCCATATGGTAATCCAGTCTTGATGTATTCCAAGGAAAGGCTTTGAATTAAGAGATTAAATTCAAATATATATAGTTGTATTTTAGGATTGTCAAGATGAGCAACACCAGTGTAAAAATATTTCTTAAATACTAGGTAAAAAAGCAGCAATTGTTAAAATTATTAAATTTAAATTGAAAGGCTTGTTAAAAGCTTTTTTTCATAAGAAATTGTATGTTTTTGTAATAAGTGCAAAGGTATAGAGTTGAAGATTAATATTTTAAATATATTTAAACTATTGTCAACACTTATTTTATCAATTTATCCTGCAACAAGTCAGTTTCTTAAAACCTGAAGTAGCAAAAAGGAAAATCATGTAATTGCTAAGAAATTTATTTTTAAAATAAAATTTTCCTAGTTTGAAGGATTGATTAAGGAGAAAAGGAAGAGGTAGGAATATACATTAATTATTTATTCATCATAGTCAGAGGAGGGCCACAAAGATTATCAGAGGGCTGGAGCACCTCTCCTGTGAGGACAGGCTGAGAGAGTTGGGGCTGTTCAGCCTGGTGAAGAGGAGGCTCTGGGGCAACCTTATAGCTGCCTTCCAGTACCTAAAGGGGGCCTACAGGGAAGATGGGGAGAAATTCTTCAGAAGGGCCTGTTGTGGAAGAACGATGGGTAATGATTTTGAATCTGTCTCAAATTAAAGACTTGAGTTATAAAAATGAAATGAAGATGACTTGCTTTCAATTTCATTCAAAAATTTGCCACACACCATGATTTTCTTGAGAATATACTTGCCACACCTTTATTTTGTAAAGGATACTGCA
Organism: Ardeotis arabs; assembly: GCA_011801015.1. Classification (NCBI taxonomy): domain Eukaryota; kingdom Metazoa; phylum Chordata; class Aves; order Otidiformes; family Otididae; genus Ardeotis; species Ardeotis arabs. Next base: position 29,523 of record JAAGAY010133672.1, read on the forward strand.
GACCTTGCTGTTCCCAGCAAGGAACTGTTTTGCTTGGCAGAAATATTAGAGCAGCAAACCAATCTTTAAAAATTGTACTTTCCACTACTTATTCTTTTATATCTTAAGTATTTTCATGATGGAAATTTTGTGCTCTGAGGATTCTGTAGCCTAATCTCCCGTATTGAGAGGCCATGAGACTGGTGAACGCGTGCCTTTTTTTTGCACCTGATCTTACTCACAACTCAGTGACAGTGGAATCATGTTAAAAATCATTTTTATGAAAAGACTCTGTACTTCTTTATCCCTACACTTAACAGTAGACGAAGTGTTGATTGGATGCAGGTATTACTGCTTTACCACTGTTCCCTATAATGAAGAAAGAATACTTTGAAAATGTGTTGGAATCAAATCTTCTTAGTAGACTTGCTGGAATAGGATTACTAGATCTTTTCATGAGCAACCTTTATGCTTGTGGAAAAACTGTGCTTGCTGCTAATTAATTCCTTGGGTTTTTTTTCATCACTGACTCTAAAAACTGAAGGGAGAAGTTCAGAAATAGTGAGATAATAGTGAATAATTTTTTCATCACACTTTTACAAAAAAACCCAAAATACTAATCATGCTGTGAAATTCTTAGTCATGGTAGATTATTCTTTTTTTCCTGCCTTGGCTTCACAGTAGCAACATGAGTCTTCTGGACTGCTTGGTACTGTTTCCCAGTAACACAGACTGCATTACTTCACCTAATCCTAATACTGAAGCTGTGACCTCATTTTGCATTCAACCTCCAGTCATTGCATTTTATGGCTTAAGTGATGTTCCAAGTGGTCAATAAGCCTGTCTGTTGTGAGTAACTTGGTGTAGCATCAAACAAGACTTGTAAATGGGGTGGTTAGCTGAACCTAGTTTCTTAGATCTCTCTCTCCACACTTCAGCACAAATTTTCTATTTAGAAACTTCCATATTTTAAAGCTGTAATGTCACCTGTTCCATGTTAATCTCTTTTCCCTTTCTACTGAGATTTCTATGATTAGCTATTTAATTTTGCCTTCTAACTTCACTTTAGTGTAAAATACATGTATTTGTTAACTATCCCAAGCACTTAGGAAGGAAAGATAAAATATATTTGGTAAATGTTATACACTGTTAGGGAGACATTTTCCGAAAAAAAAAGTACCTGCAGTGTTAAACTAGTTCGATGGTAATCAAATTTGAGATATTAAAATTCTGTGAATGCACTTTGGAAGTATGTTACTATTATAGTTTAATATTTTACTCAACAGTACTTGAGAAAGCATTTCAGTGTACCTTTTATGTCATGTACAGTCCACTATGATTATGGATAATTTTACAATGTGTTTAAAACTTTTAAATTAATTTCATCTAAGAAATGGCATAAATTTTGTTCAGGTCTTCAGGCCATTTCCCTAAAATGACTTCATTCTTTAATTCTATACTTATTTGCATCTGCTTTTTTCTTTCAGTAATTCTGCATGTGTAATCTGTTTCTTCTTGTGATTTATTGCTTTCAAAGATTGAAAAACAATGAAACTAACACCCTTGATTTTCCTGGTTGTCTTAGTTCCTAGGAAGACTCTGTCTCTTTTATAATGCTTTCTTTATTGCAAAATAACTTGAAGAGCTAGAAAAAAGAAGAACTGTGAGAAATAGTTCTCCATTCTAGCAAATTATTTTGAAAATACGTTGGAAAGTGCTAAGCTCTCTTTCCTTTTCCATGTTTTACCTGCATTCTGTGACCATGGTTTGGTCACTCACAACAAGCAGAAATAATTTTACAATTGTCTTAGGAAGTAGTCAATATTCATATAACAGATTCTGTAGGAAAGGGACATTCAAGCAATAAAAAAACTGAACAATCAGTATTTATGCAATACTATCCTATTTTTATCTTCATAAACAGTTATTAATAATGAATTAACTGGAGAAGAAGGACATACACACTGAGAACTCATTGCAAACCAAAATGAAATAAGTTAGGATAATTAGGAAATTTACTTTAAAAAAAAAGTATTTTCCTTCTTTTCAGGGTTTTAGATTCAAGATTTCCTTCTTTTTGGCACGTATTTTCACAGGGAAACTGAAAGAATTAGAGTTTCATTGAAATATTGGAGGATTCAGGTGCTTATCTTTGGACTTCCGTAGTCTAAGTATTTTCCTGGTTTATGTATTCAAGTCTTCCTTCATTGTGATGAACTTTTGCTGCTTTTCTTTAGTTTTGATTTTCTTTCATTAATGTTATTCCCTCCCCTGAATTTTTACCTTTTGAAACACACCTTCTGATTCTTTGCTTTCTTTTAATATTTTATATATCTTTTCATTTGTTGCAGAGTCCTTGAGCTACTACTGTCATTCTCTCTCTGGCTTTGGTATTTTCTCACACCTTACCAATTTTCTCAGTAAAATCAATCCAAAGTTGTGGTGTTGTGCCACACCTAATTAGGCTTTGCATCATAGGCAGGTGAACTGCTACTCTAAAGATTACACATACCTTTGAAGAAATTATGTTTTATGCTCACTACCAAATAGCAACCTTCTTGAACACAGTGTATGCAAGACAATGACTTTCCCCTTTGGCCATCTTTGACCTGTCTGTATGATTATTGCCTTGTTTAAACCTTCAGCTAGCATTTTTCTTGTTCTGTTACCTCTGAACTGCCATCATGGTACCTGGAAGATTGTAGAGATGCAGATTTGCTTTGTGAAATTTTCCAGTAGAAGGGAAGGCATGGGACCCCTTCCTACTCCATGTACGTGGCAGTTTCCTGATTGCTGAATCACCTTGGCTTGCCTCTCTCACTCAGGTGAGACCATTACAAAAGAGTGGTCTCGTGCTATAGGTGTCAGAGAAGCATGCTTTTATAGAGGGTGTCAGTACTGGGACATAACATGGCAAGACGAGTGATGCAACCTAAGCCACATTTATTGAGAGAAAGATATGCTGACAAAGTCAATGCATTCCAGCTGGTGGCATTCTTGAGTGCAGGTTGTCTCTGCTGTCAGCATGGGAAACCTTGGAGAACCCTCTAAAGCCACAGCACATCTAAGACTTACCTCATGTGGAGAAAATCAGTAATCAGCAGGGACATTTTTGTGTCTTGTTTCAATGCACTCCTGCAAACTAACTGTGTGAATTAATAGTTGAGGAATCTGTGCTCAAAAATATTCTTACAGGAAAGCCTAGTTACAGGCAGTGGGAATTATATTGCTGATGAGTGATATGCTTTTCAGCACTGACACAGGTACGCTTGGTATATTGGTACATCAAAACATGAAATGTTCTAATACAATGAACAATAAAATTTAAATATTTTTCTTTGTACTTTTCTGAAATGTCTTCATGTTATATTTTAGATAAATTTATATATATATATATTTTATATATATTTATAGGGCCTGTTATATGTACTTTTTTTACTTTCCTTACAAATTATGTGGTGTGGACATATTTTTATGTGTTTTTGCAAATCCAAGCAACTGTTTTAGTGAAATAACTAATTTAATGAAGTGAAAGGCAGCACTGTAAGAATAAGCAAAAAGTCTCTGTTACTGTTCTTTTAAAAACAATTCCTTGAATTGAAGGAGTAGAACAGTACATTCTCTTGACTATATAAGGAAATTATTTATCTATCAGTGTGTTCTCTTGATGTTGCAAAATGAGAAAGAGAAAAAATAGATATTCAGGATGCAAGTAAAAGTAGGGAAGACATCAGTAGCCCATCGTTTGCATCGTCTCATGCAAATCCACATAAGACTTCCCATGTGGATTTATAATGGAAAACAGATTTTCAAGCTATAATTGCCTCACAGATTTAAGCTGGGCCATGCAGTAGGTTTCATCAGAATCTCATGATTTATTACTGAACATCCAGAGTATAGCACTTTAGAGCAGTTAAACTATGCAAATCAGCCTCAGGGGAGGCTGTTATTTCACATTATTGTAGCCTATTTCTCTATTTAAAAATATCTGCTCTGTTTTAGAACTTGATAAGAAATTATCTCCTTTAATTTCAATAGAACTAGAAAATGAAAAGATTATTAATTCTGATTTAGAATAGCATATTGCTGCTAATCTATTTGATAACAGCTGTGGATGGACAAGATGGAGCCAGAATGTGTCCTTGAATAAGACAGAACTACTTACTTCCTCTCCTCCCATTTTCCCGCTTCTTGCTTCTAGTCTTCACCTGTTTAGGTAATAAACCATGTGAAAACTCCAGAGACACAGATTTGTTTCATCCTAGAAATTAATCAGTAAATCTATGCCTAGCTCTAAATTGGCTATAAAAAAATATTGGCACTAATCTTTTGTTTCCAGTCACATATGCACAGTGGGGAAATTGCCAGCATTATCAAACAGTTGTTTCTTGAGGAGCAGAACTAAAGAAGATTGATTTTCTAGACTTCTGTCTTATATCAGTTTTTCCTGTCCTCCTCTGCTCTTGGAATAATCACAGCATGTCTCTGTCTCACATGAATTAATCTGTGCAAGACCCTTTCACTTCCATGCTCCACCCCAAATATACACTAAAGACTAAGTTTCCCCCCTTCCCTAAACTAGCTAGTAATTTCCTGACTGAGAACTGCAACTGCTGAGTCTGCTGTAGCGTTTCTTCATTGAAGTTTCTAAGTTGACTTTACTTTGTCTATCCTGCTGTTGAGTTTCACAAAGCATTGAAGGACCATGGGAGATCTATATCTGACTTCACTGAAAGTGAACAGAAGACTAAAAAAGAAACGAACAAAAAACCTCCAACCCTACTGATTTTGATATTAATCATGAAATGTACAGAAAGATGGAATAATTACATGGATTTTTTTGTCCTAAAGAAGAAGCTGAAAACAATGATAGAGTTCTTGAAAACATTACCTTAACACACTGTATTTTTAAATTAGGAGGCATGTGTAGGAAAGAAATTGAACCTTTTGTGTAAGAACTTTTGGAGATGGAAGATCATGATAAAATTTTTCGTTTCTCACAAGATGTTCTGAGGCGTTGAGGGGAAGAAGAGCTAGTTGGTTTGAACTTTAATGTCATTGTGTGTGTGTGTGTGTTTTAATTACTATATTCTGTCCAGGAGAGAAGAGGCAATTTAAACTTATCTTATTAAGTAACTGTCTGGGGCACAGATTTTATTTTAAAGCATCAATGCTAGAAGGCAGTACTGAAACTGAGCTTTCAACCTTGACGTTTTATGCCTTAAGAGTGCTTGATAATTACAGTGTTTTATTAATGTTCATTTTTTGCCTACACTGGATTTTTCTGGAGCTTTTTTTGTAAAATGTTTTTATTGATTTTTTCTCTCTTTTTTTTTTTTTTGATGAAGAAGGAGTCACGAATACAAGACAAAAGCTAAGGGAAAGTAAAATTCCTTATGCAGTGTGCATTCAGTGGCTAAACAACAATTTCTACCCACAGTGGTAACACAATTTTTCTCAATAAAGTGGCTCACACTTTAAAGTCAGTGAACCCTTAAGACTTTTCTTAATCAGATTCGATAGGTACATATTTCTGTTGCTCTCCAAAAATGTTCTTACACTGCAACCTCAGTTGGAAATGCATGAAATTTCAATCTGACTTGCAGTTAGCATGGAATGGAAAGGAACGTTGTTTATTTTTTTCTTTTTTTAGTTTAGTCACAAAGTCCTCAGGACTAGTTGTTTGAATTGGTTAGGAAAGCTGTCAGAGTGTGCTGGACGTGCAGTTATTTATTTTCAGTGTTAGCTGGGCTTCAGTTTAGCAGTATACATGATAGCTAGATCTGATATTGTTGCCAGTAGCATAAAAAAATCTTGCTGAATTAGGTTTAAGGATTTATTATGTAACATGAAGGTTTAACATTTAAGAGGGTCTATGATGTAGTGAAAGGCTGAGTATGGTTAAAACCAATGTGAACCTCAGACTGTGAGAGGTAAGAATCCAGCAGACTTTGGAGCCACAAAAGTTCTCTTTCGTCTTCTGCTGTAGCCAAATTTGAGCCAGGGGCTTCTCCTGCCTGCCCAGCAACCAGGCTGAGCAGCGAGGCCTGTGGACAGACCAGCAGATGCACACGTACACCCAGTACCAGCATAGCCAACTGCTCAGATCAACCCAGAGAGCAGCGCCTTTGCCAGCACACCCGTAAAAACAATTAGGACTCACGTAAATATGTGAGCATGGGCAGCCTGGTGCAGTTGCTGGAGTTTGGCTGATTAGGGTTGAACTGCACTGGAGGTACATACAGGCACCCTCACTCCAATGATCCACTAACACCCCCTCAATCCTTTGAATATTAGCATGGACTTCTAAGTTTCTCCAGTATTTGTGTCTGGCTGCTGGGTTCCTTATTCAGTCACTGGCTCAGACCTTGGGTCTTTCTGGATGCTGGTCTGCTCTCCTCGTTGCTGGCTAGTCCAGCTCAAAGTTCACGAGCAGAACATGCACATAACGTTCACTCATTCAGCTCATAAATGCATGTCTGCTGGTCTCGTGAATAAAAGCACAGACTTAAGTCTGTCCTGCATGCATGCTCACTCTGTAGGCCCTTGACCCACTCACTGTTGCTGACCATGGGTCTCTCCAGATGCTGGTCTCCTGCTGCTTGCTAGTTAGCCTGATTTGATATTAGGTAGCAGCTGACACCCAACCGCCCACACAAAACACTGTTCTCTCCAGTGTCTGGTCTTAGACTTAGGCTCTCCAGTAGCTGGCACTCAGGCCTCCTCCTGCTTGCTGGCTAGTCCAGTTTGAACTTTGCTAGTGGGTGACTCACAGAGGCTCAGAGCAATGGGTGTACTTACACAGAAGATAGACATAGGATTTAATAAGAATCTAGGATAAGGACCAAGCCTGAGACATTGTCAGACAGTTTACTGGCCAGCACCTGCTTACATGACTGACATCTTTTCTCCTCTTTTGCCTTTATTCTTCTATGCTTGTTCCTCCCCCATCCACTTTGACCTTTCTCTTTTCCCTCCTATGTTCTCTCCCCTAAACATCCCATAGTAAGTTTTGTGCAGACTTAAATAATACGTTTAGTTCTGTGGTAGAGTACGTGATTAATTGAAATAATAGCTGCTAACAGTTGTATTCAGAAGTCAAATTATTCGTGATAGGGAAAGATGCATTTGGTTTGTTCAGTTCTGACTGATGGATAAAGTTCTTGATTCAGTAGCATATTTGAGTATTTTTAATTTCAGGTATGTAAGGCAATCCCTAAATAGCAAATAATTGAAATTTAAACATCTACTTCAGTTGCATTGAAATTTCAGTAAATGTAAATGTGTGTGTTAGGTATATATTCTAATTGCTGTGGTGTGAATTGAGGTGGGATCATTTATGTGTTTAATTATTTTGATAAATACTTTAGTATGCCAATATCTATATGTTCACCTCAAAGTGATATATTTCTCCTTATTCACAAGATATAACTTGGATCAGTAATACTGTAGCTCCAGTGCTTGACAAATGGGTTCTTTAAAACTGTCCTCTGTAGAGGAGGAATAATTTAATTAAAATGAACACCATATCCTTA
>JAAGAY010133673.1:0-50442 GCA_011801015.1 Ardeotis arabs
CCAAAAAAAAAAAAAAAAAAAAAAAAAAAGTTTAAAGCCTTAAAAATATGGTTCAGAGAATTACAAGTAATCAGAGCTGCGGGGGTCAGCAGTGCAAACTTTTTAAGACTAATGTTTATTTAGAAAAGTGAGTGGTGTCTGCGTTGCTTTTCTAGTGCCCCAGCACAAAAGTCCTAATGGCTTTTGCAGATTTTCCATCCCAAACTCCGGCACCGGGCGCGGGGACCACCGCCGAAAGCAACCCCGAGCCCCCCTCCCCGCCTTTCAAAGGGAGCACTGGCACAGGGCTTTGAATCCATTCCCCCTAGTCTTTCAATGAATCCGCGACAATATTTTCTGTACTCCCTCCCCAGTTTCCGCCGGCTTTCTCGTTGGTTTGATGCAACCCGAGCCCTCGGTAAGACTGAGGAGGAGAAATCGGGGGATGAGGACGGTGATCTCCCCCCCTCCCCAGCCCCGTGCAGGCTGAAATCAAGGCGGGGGTTCAGTCGAGCTGGAAACCTCGTTAAGAGGAACCCGGGGGCAGAGGCAGGAACCGGCGCGGGGTGGGCTGGCCGGTGTCCGTCCGGGAGGCATCGCTGACAAACCCATTCCCCCCCTAGTCTCACCTCGTCCCCGTTCCCATTCTCCAGCCGCTCTTCCGAGAGCCAGCCACCAGTCCCTGTGCGGTTTTGGGGGGGTCTCTGCTGAACCCATCCCAAAATTCGGGGGATTTTACTGCCCTTGCAGAAATTCAAGTCTCCATCTCGGGATGCTCCAGGACTGAAGGAATAAACTCAGCAATACCCAAAACCTGGCGTGCCTTTTGAGGCAGCCCTCCTCCCCGCCCCAGCCCCCGACTTTAAACAGGAGATGAATCCAGGGGAAAACCCAGAACTGGGATCTCATTGGAAACCAGTGGCACCAGTGCTATGTGCCTTGCAGCAGGGCTGGGAGAGCTCAGCTGGGTTTGATTCCTCCCCAGATCACCCCCCAGCCCTTGCTAGGTGACAGGAGCTGGGAGGGCTGGGCAGGGCAGGGGTCTCAGCTCCCTTTCCAGCAAAGTGCAGCCATCGCAGCCCGGATGCAGACTGCCACCAGCAGCACACCCACCTCTTTCCCAGAGAAGTGCAACTGGGGGCTGCTCAGGGAAATGCCCCCTCTCCCCAGTCTGTGTGACAGCCAGCCCTAGGAGCTGTCACTGGGACTGACAGCTTGTCGTGCAGCAGGGCAGCACTCTCAGCAGTGGGATGTGCAGGAGAGAAACAGGGTGGAGGAGAGGAATGGGGTGAAGAGGGAGAGAAAGGGGCTAGATCCTGCTCCTTTTCCAGCCAAGTGATTTGGTGAGCTTGGTTTAAGCCTTTTTTTGGTCTGTGTAGGGCCAAAAATGTAGCTCAGACCCCAGAAGTCCGAACCAAGCAAGGGCAGCTGAAGGTGCCTCTGGAAGCACGCACACCCCTGAGGCCTGATCCTGCCATCCCCTGGCCGAGTCCACCCCAGGTGCTCAGCTCCGTCAGAACCAGGTCCTGAGGACACAGCCAGTGCTGCAAGGCTGAGCATGGCGGAGGGAGGACATCGGTATTCCCTCGGACACTCGAGGGAAGATCCTCTCCGCTTCCTCAAGGGCTTTTGTTTGAAGGGCTTGACTCTGTCCTCCAAGAAGTCGCTAAGACCTCCTGGCTCCCATTATCTCCCTGAGGGCCCTGCGTCACCCTCCTCGACATGTGCTGAAGCACCTAGACCCTGTGGCTGTGATGGCTTGGGGAATGGAGGGAGCCTGGGCAGGACCTGGCACCTCTCTTCAGGGTTTGAGCTCTGAGTGCAAAGCTGGGCTGTGGGGAGAGGCTGGGTGGCACCAGCCCTTTGCTGTTCTGTGTCCCTCCACCGCCCCATGACAAAGCACAAATGTTGGGAATGCAGTTCAGCCCCAAATTTGGAACACTTGGGCTGGAATCTTTTGAATGCATTTGAAAAGAGGAGGGAGGGTGGGGAGAGGGACATGGGAAGGGGAAAGATCTACAGCCTTGCTGGCATGAAGTTGATTTGTCTGGATCCTGTCCCTTTGTGGCTGTCATCTGCCACTGGATCCAGGAGATGCTGCAAACTGTGTGCAGATGAGACTCAGCCATGTGAGAAGCGTTCCCACATCAGGTATCACAACACGGCACCCACCTCACCTTGCACCCCAATTTAAATCAAAGCCATACTTCTCCCTGGCAGGGAAAGGGTGGGAACTTCAACCAGCTCCTCCTGCCTCTGTGTCCCGCTCCCAGGACCTTGCCGGGGCAGAGAGGTGTGTGTGACAGTGTGGGTGACAGTGCGGCTGCCAAGAGGTGGCCCAGGGAGGCCAGGGACCAGTGAAGCAAAGCCCCTCCATACCCCGAGGGCTGGGTCCAGCTTGATGCTCCAGCAAAGTTTTTCATCTGCCTCTGCGATGTCAGCAGAGCACAAAGGCAGGGGAGAGGTGAACCCCTCTGTTAATACACGTGTTTTAAATAACTGGTATTTTTATTTCTTCCCTCCAGTGCGGTGGGCTTGGCACGCATCTTTGTTTGCACAATTGTCCTGCCTATACGTTCTGTTGCCCAAGTAAGGAGAAAAAGATTCCGTGAGTGATCTGGAGGTGTGCTTTGCTGGTTCTGACACGTAAATATTAATCAAGAAACAACCCTGAAGAGACAAAAAGAGAGCTCTCCTACCCTTGAACCCCTTCACATCCCTTTATTGTCCTGGCAGTTGTTGCACTTGGACTGGCTTTTCGCTTTCTCCTCTCAGAGCGGCTGGGTCCAGCAACGGTCCTCAGATTCCTCAGCTACATCCTACTGAGGGAAAACATTTATTGAAGTTTTCAGATTATTGGGGAAATACATATTTCTGCTTCTTTTCCAGACTCCACTGACATCTTTTCTAAGCCAGCCCTGTGTGTCAGTGTTGGGGCAGGAGGCATCCTCTCCCTCTCCTCTCACAGCTGATGCCTCCTGTGTGAACTTTTGAGTACCCAGAAATGTCACAGAGCGGGATTTCTACCACCGCCATGTGCTTTACTTGTGGGCAATAGCGGTGAGTATGTGTGTGGTTTATTTTCCTCCGTAAAGCTGCACTCCAGCTCACCCACACCTCTGAAGAAACAGAGGATATGGACACACATGTCCAGCTCCTCAGATCTGGAGGATCCAGATCTGAAACCACATTTCAGATGACCTTTGCTGAGGCGGCACCAATGCCTTGGTGCTGTGTGGGAGGAAGCAGAGGAGCGGAGGCTATGGGAATCAAGGATGTCAGAGAAGGAGAAAACGTCTGGTATAAAGCTGCCCTCGCCTTGTAGGCACATGCACCTGTGACTGAACTGCGGGTACGCACCTGGGGTTGGGCCATGCCCTTGGTGGGAACATCCCTCATTATTCCTCCCCCACGGTTGTGTGAGCTGGTGGGACCTGCTGCCTGCCATTACCTGTGAGCATCGTACGTGCCCAGCGCTCACCTCCTGCCTCCCAGCACCCCAACCAGGGTCAACTCAGCATTCCCAGGGAAGCACCCTGGCCATCAAGGGGTGTGGTGTTTTAAAACAGCAGCAGTTTGCTTGCTCCAGTTGTTCCTACTGGAGGCTCTTCTCTGTGTGTGCAGATGTGCATGTGTGCAGGTGTGTGTGTGCAAATGTGTGTGTGCATGAAGGGAGCTCTCCCTTGGCAGCACAATGGGAAAGCAAAGTGCAAAACGTTCTGGCTTGGTGGATAAATTGTCTACAAAGGGCTCTTCAACCCGAACGCACGCCGCGAAGGGCCGTGGCACTTCTCCAGGTGAACAATGGCTGGGGCTGAGTCACAGCGCTGCCAAGAAGCATCCCAGTGCTGCCCGTCAAGGGAAGGGGGCTTGTGTTTTACCCCTGAGACAGATTTGTCAACGAATTCCCCAGATCACTTTGGCATCAGGGGCACAGGAAAGAAGCGGAAAGGGAGAATAGGAATGAAATGCTCAGGCTCTGCATCTGTGGGTGGGATGCAATGCTTGCAGCAATAAGCAGCTCTACGAGTGACGCTGGTTCCTTTCCAGTTTTGACCTCGAGAGCTGGAGCTGGGACCAGAGGGAGAGGGCACAGGGAGGTGCCTGGCGAAAGGATGAGGCAGCCTGTTGCACGTGAAGAAGAGGAGGTATCTTTCCCCAGGGCACTCTGTGAAACTTGCTCTGCTGTGGCTCTCACTCCACTGGCAGCTTCTCAAATAGTAACTAAAAAGCGTTTGAGTTTGGACGCGGCCGTTAGCTTCAGATGTCCTTGAAGCTCCAGTTGCCAGAGGCTGGCAGGGTGCAGCAAGGAGAGGATCGCTCTGTGCTCACTGTTTCTGATATTTTCTTTTTAAGCATCCATCCCCAGCCACTGCTGGAGAGGAGATGTTGGAGCTTTGGATGAAATCCCACAAATTTTCATGGAAGCAGAACGGCAGGAAGGCAGACAGGAAAGAAGAGGAGTAATATACTATTCTCGGGGGCACTGGTTGCATTTCTCTGTTTGCTTTGCTATGTTGTTTCCTTTTCCTCCAGCCACATACTACAGGATTATGGCAAATGAATTAAGGGATTAAATCATAAGGAAGAATTAGGATCCTGCTGATTTAAAAGCAGAAGCCCAGATGGGCTTATTGAACTCTAAACGATGCCAGAGCTTCTCGGGTAGTGCTGTGGATGTAGGTCACAGGATAATTTAGGTTGGAAGGAACCTCTGAAGGTCTCTGGTCCAACAGCCGTCAAAGCAGAGCCAACTTAGATCAGATTGCCCAGGGCTTTGTCCAGCCAAATTTTGAATGTCTCCAAGGATGGAGATTCCCCCACCTCTCTGGTCCCCTGTGTTTAACCATCCTCAGGGTGAATTTTTCCCCTAATAGCTAACCAAAGCTTTCCTTCTGCAACTTGTGTTCATTGCCTCTCCTTCTATCACTGTGCACCTTGGGTGGACGACCAGGTGCATCAGGGACCTATTCAGGCCCCATTGTACCTGCCTTGTAAGCCAGGGAGGAGGGAGCCTGGCCCTCTGCAGCAAGGGAGAGGCAGAAGTCATGAAACGGGGCTCTGTTTGTACTCAGATTCAATTTGCATGGTTAAAGCTTGTTGATTCCATACAAGGTTTTCCTGGCTGGGAGCTGAATTTGGTTCCACAGCCAAACTTTTTTCTTTTCCAGAGCGTTCAGCATAAATCAGACTTTCACAGCTGCCTTTGAGTGGATGGAGCAAGAAATCATGTTTCGTCTCCTGTCCAGGAGTTCTGGGAGAAGGGAGCTGTCAGGAACCAGCCTAGATCCCCTGACACGTGCTTGTGCATCCTCGCTGCCTAGCTCTGCCTTTTCTTCTCTGGTGTCACGGCTCTGTCGGCTCCTTCCCCAGCCGAGATCCCAGCAGGGCTGCTGACATCCAAGCCGAGCTGTGCCCCAAGCAAAGGACACGGTGACACTTTTTGGGCCGGGTTATGCTCTCCCCTGCCTCTCAGCCAAGCCATTAAGTGGGTTTTTACGCAGATCCAGATCTGGCCTGGTGCTCTGTTGAGACCACTTGCACCTCCCTGGTGTCATACCTTTAGGCTTTTTTTTTGTGTTGAGGATCGGCCCAGGGAAGTCACCCCTCTGTGTGCTTCTCTTGTCACTAGTCTCATTAGGAATTATTTTCTAATACCTCAGTAGAATTTCCCTTGCTGTGCCTTCTGTCCATTGTCTCCCATGCACTCCAGGAAGAGCGCAGCTCTGTTTTCTCTGTAACCACCCATCAGCCTTGTTCTCTGAACAAACCCAACTCCCTCCACATTTTCCGATTTGGCAAAGTGCTGCCAATTGATTTATCTTGTAATGCTCCATAAGCATTTGAGGGAGAGGGGTGAGCTCCCATAAACAGGACATGGGGCACCTATGCCCCAGCATCTCCTAGCAGGTGGGGAGGGCTGTGGTGGGGGTGGCTGCAGAAACCCTACCAGCACCTGCAGCAGTGGAGCCGAGCAGGGGACCAAAAGCTCTGTTGCTGATCCCGTTGAAACAGAGGGTTAAAGCCTCTCTGCTGGAGCCATTCCCTCCTAGTGAGATCCATACAGTCCATTAAAATTAGGGATCTTATTATAAGCTATATAAAAAAGGTAAAGAGGAAATGAGAACCTTATGAAGAGTTTCTTATATGTGCAGATGGCAAGGGCATTTGAGGCCAAGAAAGCCTCTCCAACAGTCTTTTTCTGAACAGAACCTCTCACTCTGCAGGTTTTCTCCTCTTTCAAAAAGAGATAAATAGATGCAGGACTATATTTTCTGCACAGCTCACCCCTGCTGACCAGCCACACTGTCCTCAGGATGGAGAAACAGACTCTAAACTTGTGTCGTGCTCTCAGGGGCACGGTCTCCTCTCCTCCCGGCGTCAAATTCAGCCTTCAAATGCACTTTTAGGTCACATTCAGGTCTCTCCCAAACCCAAAGGATCTGACTGTGTTTGCTGCCTCCCCCAGCCTAGTTGAGGACGGGTGAGACGTCCCCTGTCCATCAGCACAGAGGAGCTATTTGAGTCTACTGAGTAGCATGAGGCCTGAGAGCCGGCCAAAACTGGGAATTCAGCCTTCCAGCACTGGCACCAGGCCACTGCTCTGCCTCTGTTCCAAGGCAGCAAAAACCAGGGACCTCAAATATGGGACAGACTTTGGGTCTGTAGCAGAACTAGAGACCTCAGGAGTCTAGGCGTCCATTTGCTTGCTATGACGACCTGCTGGGACAGTTTTTTCCCTTTCTCCTCCTGTCCCCACCCGCCATGTGTAGATGTGTTGTCATGTAGCAGTACCAGAGTGGGAGAAGTTTCCAGAGCTGCTCTCTGGACCTGTAGGATCCTGTGGGACCCCTTGGCCACCCGCTTGGGTCCTACCCGAGCCTCAAAGGGACAGCAGAGGCTGAAAGTGTCCCTGGATTATGATCCTTGTTTATACAGAAGTATAATCTCTCTTGAAAGCTGTAGGAGAGTGATTTTTGTCCCCCTGTGCAGGCTAGGAGCTGAAGCACGGTGAGGCTAAGTGATGTGACCAAGGCTGCATAGGCAGCCTGTGGCGAAGCAAGACTGACAGCCTGGCTGTGTCGGTGTCATGAGCCCTTGTCATTGCTGCTCGTCACCGCTGCTCGGTGGCAGAGCTCTGGCCACCTCACCTCCCTGGCCGCCTAGCCAGCCAGCCCTCTCCGTTCTCCTTCAGACTCTTAAAATAAGACCTGCAAAGACTCGAGCGTGGTTTCGTTTTCACTAATAAATCCCTGCTTGCACTTGAAGCTGCTGTGCCTTTTAAAACATTATCCGTGGCTCTGATTACACCCCTGATGAAAGCAGGCATGGCCCTATTAGCTTTCATGGCAAGCAGCGCTGCCACGTCCCGCTATCCTTCACACGCTCGGTGTAACCCAAGTTTCGCAGGAAAGGGAGGGGGCAAAAAAGGCATCTTGTAAATGCAGTGTTTGTCTCCATCTTCACTTCAGACTGAGGACATTACACACTTGAAAATCCCCCCTAGAAACAGCTTTGATTAGTCCAAAACATTTATTTATTTATTTTTAATTTATTTTTTAATTGCTACCAGCAATTAACTCCTGCTCTGAAACTCCAACCAGACGCCTTTGCCTCTCCAGCCCCTGCAAGCAGCTGCATCAAGGAGGGGTAAGTGGCACGGGGTGGGGAGAAGGGAAACGGGAGCTGCTTGAGCAGTGATGAGCAAAAGCCGCTCTGTAATGGTGTCTCCTCTTCATGGCTGAGAGAGGGGGTGGGTTTTGGGGGAGTAGAGTGATGTGCCCACAGCCAGCTATTGTGAAAATCTCACCCCACGGCAACAGGTTGTCTCTGGGTCATTAATCCAGACGTGCAGGTGAGTAAACTGAGCCACAAAGGCATTAATGCTGTCTAGTGGGAGAGAATCGGGGGAGAAGGGGAACTCTGTTCCAAAACTGCCAAGGTGAGCTTTTCAAACTCCTTCAGCTTTGTTCTGCCTCTTAGGCAGTGCTTGGAGAGCTGCTTGGAAATGAGTTTGCAGGAAAAGCAGAGAGACTGTTCTCGAACAGGCCTGCAGGCACCAAGCACAGGGCCATGGGACTGCGGCAGCAAGGAAAGGAAAGGAAATAGGGAAATAGAGAAATAGGGAAAGGGAGAAGGAAAAGAAGAGAAAAGAGAGACAGAAGGAGAAAGATAGTAAGAAAAAGAGGAAGATAAAAAGAGAAAAAAGATGAGAATAATGAGGAAAGAGGGCAGGAGGTGAGGAACCTCTCTGCAGCTCCCTGGATGGCCTGGTGCCGGGGGGCCGGGCAGGGGATCGGGCACCACTGCCTGTGTCCAAGCAATTTCCTCCCCTGCAGAAGGGCTGGCTGCCCTGGCCACCCCAAAACCAAGGCTGACAGCTGTCGGAGGGGCTGAGCCGCTGCCGCAGCCAGGAAAGCGCTGGTTTGGCTGGGCTGCTGCCCGTGCAGAGCAGCCGGGAGAGGGTGGCAGGTGAGCGAGGCGCAGTCATTACTACAACAGATGGGAGAGGCATGACATTACACAGCAGGGCTGTTATTTACTGAGCGCTCATGTTTGTCATGGCTGAAGATGACATCTTATTAAGGAGTCATGACACTGGGGGATTTTTTAAGCCTGGGGGCCAAGAAGGCTAATGAATAAGGATAGCTCTAGGAATAGATGGAGGGTAGTGCCATTTTTGGGTCGCAGGCAAAGCTGGCTAATGTTTCACCAGCCCATTTTCTGGGAGATTTCCAGTCTGTGGCACATCTCCCTCCTACTGTTTAGGGATGGAGGCTCCTCGCTGTGGCTTGGTTGTGCTGGCTCAGGTGGAAGCGACTGTCTGAGAGATGCAGCCACGAGGGAGCAAAGCTTGAGCTGTGTTACCGAAAAGCTCCTACCTGTACCTAACACCCGTGGACAGCCAAACACTGGTACTCCTGCAAACAAGGGCATGGGGCAGGGAATGGCTTTTAGACGGGTTTCCCCAAATCCCACCTTGCAGAGGGTTTGGAGGAGGGCCCTCAGACAGCCCATGCTAGGGGAGCATGGGAAACAGGACCCCGCTGTTGGTGTGGGACTATCCCCCCTGTGTGATGCTTGTCGGGAGACCTAGGCCAAAAGCGGGGCTGCCTGGCTCATTTTGTCCCCCCTCAGCCTGCCCCATCACCTTCTCTACAAGCTTTGCCCTGAAACAAGAGCCGTCTCCCTGCAGCTCCCATGTGCCGGCTCCTTATCGCTGACCCCCTCTGTCAGTGCGGATGCTTGACTAATGTTCCCTTGTAAAATGTTGTGTTAAGCACATTCCAGCCGCTGACATTAAATACTCGGGCCAGGGCAGCGCTCACCCTCCGGCGGACGGAGCGCTGAGCCAGCCCCGGCCACATGCCTGACGCTGCCGCAGCCAAAACATTTGCTCTTTTCTGCCCCATCTCCACCTCTCCCCTGCCCTCCCTCCGGCACAGGCAGCGTGGGCAGGGGGGGAAGGAGGCAGCGGGCAGGAGCATGGCTATCTGGCAGATGAAATAATAATTACCCCAGCCGCCTCCCGGCCTCCCTCGCATTCCTCTGTGCTAACAGTTCGGGTTATTTTGTTTTCATCCGCAAATATTGACTCTCTGGGTTCTTTTCACCTCGTGCCTATTAAAAAGGCATTGCTCATGGTATTGTTATTGAATTTGTTCTGCAGCTGCGAGAAGCATCTGACAACTTCAAGGAATTCACCCGTGCCGCTTGAGCGGGCCCTGAGGGCTGTGTGCCCTCAATACCCTCCGAAACTGCTTTGCCTGCTGCTGTCCAAGGGACAGGACCCCCAGGCTAGCTCAGCAAGACCATTGCCCAGCCTTCCCACCAAGGAGGAGGCCGGGGTGGTGCTGGGGATGAGGCTGTGGAGATGTGGTCCTAGGGGATGCTGCTTTGCTGCTCCATGCCTCAGTTTCCCTCTTCAGCCTTGTGATTCCTGCACGGTTTTGTAAGGCACTGTGTTAACGAAAAGACGTGCGATTTACCAGCCTGACCTTTCGCTGCTGCAACTTGTCCTTCTGTGCTCAGAACAGCTTGAAAATGTGGGAGTTGTTTCCAGATGCCTTAACCTGGCTGGGGCAATAACCAGAAAAATAAACGCCTTCATTTCACACTGAGCTAAATCATCTGGGTAATTAATGAGCGTGACAGCAATGCTCACACAGCCCCAGCCCCTAGTGAGATAGTGGTTTGGGACAGAGGGGGATTGATGCCTCTTCTCCGTGCAGGGGGATCTGGGGTACAGGGGAGGGGTGTGAAATCTCTCCCCACAGCATTCAGCCGAGGG
Organism: Ardeotis arabs; assembly: GCA_011801015.1. Classification (NCBI taxonomy): domain Eukaryota; kingdom Metazoa; phylum Chordata; class Aves; order Otidiformes; family Otididae; genus Ardeotis; species Ardeotis arabs. The sequence continues at coordinate 10,271 of JAAGAY010133673.1, forward strand.
CAGGGGCAGTGAGACAGCAGCCTGCTCGTGAGGAAACCCCCTGTTTCAGCAGCTGTGCTGAGCTTTGGCATCTCTCCCAGAATAAAATCGACTGGCACCACATTCCCGGGGAGTCCCCTCTGTCCCCAGCCATCCCTCCAGGGGAAATCCCAGAGATGCCAGCACTCTGTCAGCTGATATTACCTGATTCCCAAATCCCCAGATGGGATGAGAATAGGGAATTGGGGACAGGTGAGAAAGGCTGCAATGTCAGCAGACACCCAGGGGTTGGTGTCCTCATCGAAACCTCTCCCTGTCCCCTGGGAAATGTTGCGATGCCCCCTTCTCCATCAGAGGTCTGACAGGTGCCTGTTCCTGTGGGTGGGCTGCGTGTGGGCAGCCTTGGGCTCCTCTACATGTGCATCTCCTATGGCCTCTTGCCGGGGTGAGGTCTGCACACATGGCCAGTGACAGGGCTCTCCTCCTCCCAGCTGCTCTTGCTCATCTGCGGGACAACTGAGCAGCAAATCTGTGGAAAAGGACTTTCCGTGCTGATCTGATGGACCGACCCTTCCAGTCCCCCAGCAGGACCCTTGGCTCAGCATCTTCACCCCTCTAACCCCCCTCCAGATGCCCTTTTAACCTCCCTCAGCCTGAAAAGAGCCAGTAGGTGAAATCCCAGCTCGCCACCCCAGTGACAGCCACCAGCCAAGCGTAGGGGCTGCTGCCGTCACTGGCGTTGGGCAGAGCTGTGACTCCCTTGGTGGAGGGATGCTTTATTAAGGGGTAGGAATGGGCTGCGTGCTGACTGCTGCTGTGTCCCTCTCAACCCTCCCACTAGTGGGGCTGCCGTGGTGGGGACCTCCCCAGCCCTGACGTGGGGACAGCGAAGCATGGTAAGAGATGCCCAACCCTGCAGAGACACCCGGGAGCATTGCCAAGGCTTGACATGGTGGTGGGCTCAGCAGAGGAAGAGGTCCAAGCGGAGGGGTTCAGCAGGGGCGCATCAGTGACGGCTGCAAAGTCACGGGGCCAGACCTGATCCCAAACGCCCTGTGTTGAACGGGTCACCTCCTGCCTCGTGACCAACCTGCAAAAAATAACGCGGCTCGCTCCTTCTTCCAGAAGCTGTTCACGGAAAGCAAATGTCAGCGTTGCCATGCCTGAGTGTTTATTTTGGCAACGGCCGGGGGCCGGGCCAGCGGGCACCGGGGCACGTGGTGAGGTGGATTAGCCGCCCTGTTGAGGATGCGGCATGGCCAGCGGGCACTTTTCTCCTGGCTTCAGGCCGCAGTGTATCGGTCCGTTGTAAATACTGACCAGCCACAGGAAGGGCATCATGCTGGGCCTTGGCGGCAGCCAAAACCTGGAGAAGAGCAAGGGTGCCTGTGGGTACCACTGAACCCTGGTGTGACCCATCAGGGCACTGATTCCGGCCGATGCCTGGGGTCATTCCAGCCATAGCAGCCCCACGTCTCTGCCGCAGGGGCGGGAAGAAAATCACCGCCGAGGAGAGTCCTATTCTCCTGACCTTTGCTCTCCAAATATTTAGGATCCCACAGCGCACAGTCACAGGCCTTGTTCGGCTTCAGCGTGATGCCATTTGCCTCCTGTCTCAGCTGTCCTCAGTAATTCATCTCCAGCTTGCTGAGCTGAGGAAGACGTGCCCGCGCCATCGGACTCCCCTGGGGTGAGTGCAGGGACTGGAGCACCCTCCCAAGCCCCGTTCGTCCCTTGTTCCCTGGGCCCCCACCTTGTAGTAGGCTGATGATCAGCAGGGATGGAGGGGAGCACCCATGGGAGGGCAGTCTCCTGTCCCTGGCAGGGCTCACTGTTCGCTCCCCTGTGTCATCCTTCAAACCGGTGGTGATGAGGGAGAGTCCAGGCACAGTGAGCAGACCAAATGACTTTGTGTTAGGGAAGGGGCTGGGAGAGTAGGTTTGGGGAGAGCTGGTGTAACAGGCAGAAGGAGAAAACTGAGGTGCCCACCAGCCACTGGCAAGCCAGAGGAGCAACCCCAGACCCCAGTATGGCCTGGTGGGTTTGGTTAAGGGCTTGGGCTGGTGGGCAAATGAACTGGTACTGCACGTGCCATAATTCCCAGGGTATGCACATGGCCCTGTGCAGCATCTGTGGGGTCTGAGCTTGTTGTCAGTAATTGGCATAAACTAAGAAGGATGCTCTTGTCTCCCGGGGTGGCTGCAATCATACAAGCCCTGCTGCATGAGTGGCACCTAGAGGTGCTTCTGCCCTGTGGCCACTTGGAAGAGACGCCCAGCTGGAGAGGTCTGAGTGGAGGCTGGAGCCTTTGGACAAGACTCCAGGAGGATGAACTTCACTTGGGCAAGATCATCCCCTCAGTGAAGGAGGGAGAGTGCTTAGACGGTGAGTCCTTGGTGCAATGGCACTGTCACTGAGCATCAGTGACCTGAGGGTGCAAAGGAAGAAGAGCCCAGGAGGAGGATCCTGAAAGCAGGAGCGACATTTTGAAAGGGGCAATAGTGGCTGCTGGATCATCTCTGCTCTGAGCACAGGTATGGATTATTATATATGTTAAAATCCCACAGCTGGCCACGCTTTTACTCCCTCTGGTTGAAAATCCACTGCTTCCACAGAGAACTTTTCCATTCATACCTGACATAGTGAAAGAAGAATAAGGACTGCTTTAGTGAAGACACCACAACGCCTCAAATGAGACGGACTCCCAGGAGATGTATCCATCAGAGATCATTCAGCCAGAAGGCCCAGGTGGACCCTGCCATTCAGAAATCCTTCTGCTGATGATTGCAAGGGGTAGAAAATAGCAAAACCTCCACACCATGGTGTGCGTGGTTTTAATTATAAACTAAAAGTTTATGGTGTTTCACAGGCAAAAAGTTTTTTTTTACGCTCTTTTAAAATGAAACTTTATGAAACTATATATAGCACTGATTATATTTAATTACATGTGATTTTTCATTATGCTCTTTGAATGACTGATAGCAATTCTTTTATTGGCCAAACACTACATTTTCTTACCAAAAGCCATATTTCTCATAGTTTCAAAAAATAACAATAATTTCAACAAAAAGTACAAAAGAAATATCATAGAAAAGTTACCGGTTTCAAAGTATGTGAAATGGGAAAAAACATTAATAATTTTTTCCTTTTTTTTTTCAAATGGATTTGTTTCCATTTCCAATCAACTTTTGATCATCCAATAATGATGTTTTCTTGAAAGAAAAGAAATCCCAAGCGACCACAGCAACACTTAGATTTTAGGCTTAGATTTTCGGCTGATGCAAGTCAACCCATCTCCACAGGAGCTGGCCCTGTGTCGGACAGAAGGAAGATTTAGCCCTGTGTGTTTATGTGGTGTCTTCACACCCCTCCATTTCCTGCTGAAACCAGTAGCAGCACTCCTGCCTGGGCCAATGGGGCTGTTATTGAACAGTGCAGAGCAAAAAACCCTGTGGAGATAGAGAGAAAATCATAAGCAAATGAAAAATGAAAGTTGAAAGGTGAGGTTTGATGAGGGGAAATGACTCACGGGTTGGGAATGAGGGATGGGGTCTTGGGGAGGCTCAGCAGCTCGAGCTCCAGTGACCCCCGACTGTGAGGAGTCGTGGGGAGGATGGAGGAGAGGCCAAGCATGGAGCAATGAAACGAATGGTCGAGCCCAGGGAGAGCTGTGAAAACCAGGCAGACAAGCCCATGGCGGTCATGCAGAAAATGGAGGGCTATCCAGCGTTTCCAGACTGTCTGTGCTGTTTATCCTTCCCTTGGCTTTGCTTGGGGGTTGTGTGAAACACGATGAGGTAGAGACCTGAGGGAAACCCATAAAGCTGGTGCATCTACGGCAATGGTTTAAAACTGCATTCAAACTCCTGACTCCACATTTGCTGTGCAGTATAGGGAAAGGCAGTGGTATTTCCTAAGCCACTGTAGCATAAAGGAATGGAGTAGTATATTTTAAATAATTTGGATGTCCTCGAATGAACCCTCTGATCTTCTCCTGCAAAAGCCACCAGAAGCCAGCAGAGACATTGTGTGTCTGCAGCCAGGGCTGGGTGAGTTGGGAAAGGATGTATGGATGCTGCAGCAGCATGCGTGTACCACATCAAGCGATGTAAATGTGGGGGCGAGCCAGGGACCTGGTTCTCCTCCCACCACCCTCCGGTAAATCTATGTCTGTGTGCAGTGAGGCTCGCTGTATTTGCATCTGCTTGTAAAAAAAGCCATTTGAACACTGCCTGTGCCTTAGCAAATGGTGCCTGAAACAACATGAAGACGACCTCATGCCTGTAAAAACATGGCTGGCTCATGAGTCAGAAAGCTACTTGCAAAGGTGCTGGGGTAGCAGCTGGAGATCAAGCCATGTGCTCCCCCACTGGTGTCTTCTGCCTACCCTAACCCTGTCTCCCCGCTGCCTGCACCCTCCTCTCCCGCCTCATGTGGGTGTTTGCTCCCATGGTGTCTTTGCAGCGCTGAGGTCATGTAGAGGGCAAGCGCCAACAGGCATCCTTGGCTGCCTCTGGCAGCACTGAGCTGCTCTTGGGATCGTTAGAGTCTGACTTGCATAGAAGGGAAATAATTGGCTCTAACTGAGTTAGACTGGACATAGTCTTCAGAGGGACACAATGCTTACAAGGGAGTTGTGGAGCAAAGTGGCTTCTTCCACCATTCTAGGGTAGGGACTTCATACGGTTATGTAGATAGATAGCCGATACCTGGTTTTGCAGGTAGATAACGGCTTTTACTTAACCTCATTCTAATAAAACCAGATTTTATCTTTAGCTAAAATGTAGCTAAAACAACATCCATTTCTGAACATCCTAGATACACCTCTGTCATTCATGCATAGTTTTGCTGGAGTATTTCTAGGGTCAAAACAGCCTGGAGGAGCTACTTTCTCAGGAGAACGCAGCAGTTGTCTGGAAAACCTGTTAGTGCCTGAGCTGCCACGTGCCAGGACACCAGAGAGATTTAATTCAGGGTCTGTTTCCCCAGGGTTGTACCGGACAGCCTCAAGGAGGTGGAGCTGAAGGAGGTCCCTTTGATGTCTTCTACCTTCACATCTGTTCATTGCTTTTGGGGACAGAGGAGGAAGCCGCCTGTTACTGGGAACGTCAAATTGTCAGGAGAGATATTGCAGCATGGAGATGCTGTATTTCCCAGTTCCCAGCCCAGATGCTGAAAAGCACAGCTTTTAATGATCCCTTCTGGGTGGAAAGCCCTAGAAATACCACACAGAACCTACCAAAGCCCTGGCCAGGCTTCAGCCGCCATGGAGCAGTTTCCATGCTCGTATCCAGAAGGCTTCCGGCCAACGTAGTTTAAACTCAGTGTGCGGCGGAGCTCAGCCTGGAAGGGAGAGTCAGTCAAGGTATGCTCGATGGTTCCCATCTCTTCTGATAAACCTGCAGCAGTCATGAACTAAAACTGAGCTTTTGCAGACTGTAGCAGGGAAATTTCTCTCCCGCTTTCCTAGGCCAGTACTTGGAAGAGGCTTGGCAGAAGTTTCAGAGTGGATTCGACTGGGGATAATACTGGAGCCTTTAATTGTTGTAGGAGTTGGCTTGGAGTCCTCTATTTCTTGAAAGCCATTGAGACAAACATCCCGGCCGAGGAATCAGCCCAGGCACCCCCTGACTCAGAGGCAGTAACTTGGGCCAAGCATTGCAGTGAAGTACTGAAGAGCACTCCAGCATCTGTCCTGGCTTTGCCTTTAGCGCAGAAGGCAGTAGGTGCCATCAATTTGGACCACGCGCTTAAAGATCGTTTAAAGAACCCAAACTGTGCAGCGGTGCTGCTCCAGAGCCAGGGCAGCGATGCCTCTGATGCTATCTGTCACAGCTTGGTGGCCACCCTCTGTGAGTGTTAGCCCCATCCTGCCACAACAGGCCCCGCCCAGTCACGACAAGCCCCGCCCACAGGCACCTCTCCTATAAGTAGCCCTCTGTTTGCTACAGCCTCTGCTCTGCAGCACAAGGTGCTGAGGATAGGGAGAGGATGGAGGTGGGTGCCCTGCTTGGAGGGGAAGAACAGGAAGTTTAGGCTGCTGGCAAACCCTGTGCAGGTTTTTCCTGCTGCTTGCCCTTCAATTAGGCAAGCAATCTCCCTCTGCTGCTTGGAAAATAATCTCTGTGATATTCACTGGAGATGGATTTGTTGATTGTAAAATTAAAGGAGGCTTTGGGATTAGGAAGCCTGACCTCGGATCTAGCTCTTCTGAGGCTGTGAATGCAGGCTGGTGTTTTAGCTGGAAAGCAGAAATTTTTGAGCTAGCAAGTAATAATAAATGAGCTTAATTTTGGTTTGTAATGCCTCTGTTAGAAGAGTTTTAAACGTCGAGCCCTAATTGTAGAGAGAGACAGGTTAATACTGAGTAAAGGAAGCTGGTTGGAGGTTTTTTTTTTAATTTTGTTTTGGAAAAACTTGAGTTCTTTTGTGGGAGGAAAAAATGTTTTACTTGCTCTCTGAAGCTATTTTTAATGGAATTAAAAAAAAGCATGAGCTGAACTTTTTGTGTATAACTGGTATTTCCTCTCTTTCCTTACTAAAATGTTAGGGGAAAGATAAAGGAGCTGGGAGAGAAGAAAAAAAAACAATAGAAAAATATTAGCTGCTCTCCCCTAGTCTAGTTGATGAAAGTGTTTATAAAACAGTTTTTAGAGAATAAACATTGTTCCTTCTTGAAGTACATGGGGTGGAAATGGTTCTATTGTGCTGAAATGAACCTTTCACTTTTTAAAACCAACTTTGGCAAAATATCTGTAATTTAACCAAGTGGTCTTAAATTGGTTTCATTTTTTGGGCTCATAGGTCCTTCCATTACCTTCAGGAAACTCTGACATAATTTTTTTTTTTTTTTAAGGCAGTGCAGTGGAGATATGTTGCTGTAGTGACATGCATTTTTCTTCTGGTGATCCTCCAAACCTACCTGTGCTGTAAGTCAAAGATGAAATAACTGTGATCTAGATAAAGCTTTTAGTGCTAAGCATGGAAAGACAAGCAATGGGAATGGGGCTGATTTGTCTCTGACCTTGGAGAAGGAGGACTTTTGTGGCCCAGTTGCCATAGTGTCAGCCAGAACTGATTTGTAAATGAAGGGTCTGCAACCCTTGCATGAGCCTATTGTTGCTCCAAGAGTTCAGCCCATAATTTTCTCTCTGCTTTGCAGCTCAGGGGTATGGCCAGGTGCCAGCAATATGACAGCAGGGGGTGAGCACTGCCAGCAGATCCATTTTGGGCTTAGTTATGAGTATCCCAGGTGAAAAGTGTTAGCTAATAAAAATCTGCCTGAAGAGTCAACCTCCATCTTCAGGAGGAGGCTCATCTGGGATGTCATTAGAGAAAGGGAAGAACCTGCCATAAATTCTTCTACCCATTTGCAAGGAGATGTTGGCTGCAGCTTTTAAGCCATCATGACCAGGGCAGTCCATGTTCCACATACCCATTGGGACTTGCTTTAGAAAGATGTTAGTAACTGACAGAACTGGATGATTTGGGCTGGAGGGAGAGGAACATCTTGGGTAGCTTGTGATGAGTCTCTGCTTTGTCTTCTGCCCAGGTTCCCTGGGGTGCTAGCAGCTGGGATCAGCAAACAGGATGGCAGTACCTGGCTGTAAGCTTGTGCCTGGATTGCAAGGTAAGGACAGAGAAGCACGTTTTATTCCAAAAGAAGAGGAACAGCTCCATCAGCTACACCAGGCAGCCAGCTTGTCCTTTGACCTTATGTGTCTCCATATGTCATGGGCTCACAGGTAAGAAATGTTTATTACTCTTGGAGAGATGAGTTTAAATGTGAAGCTGATTGTTGTCATGTATTTATTGTTATTGCTTTGTTGTATCCATGTGGAACTTATCGCAACTTTATCCTGCGCATATCTGTCCCCAGTTCTCCTGTGGTGTTCCAAAATTCATTCTGGTTAAGTTCTTTGTGATGCTGCTTAGGGGTAACTTTGTCCCTATATGATGAACAGGCCCCCTCTTTTAGGTTTGAGGACTGAGATGTGATGTGGATGGCAGTTGCTTTTATTTATATTGTCAAAGGAAAGGTTAAAATTTTTTTATGCATGTTTTGTATTTAAAATAATATCTTATTGGAATGTGGAGGTTTTCTTTGCAAAGAAATATTATTTTTATTTTGTTACATTGTGTAGAGCTTTAAAAGCACCATTTGGAAGTGTTCTGAAGATAAGAGACTGGATGTATGTGTTGTCTGCTGTGTACTAGTGCAGGCTAGTGGGGTAGCAGAAAGTGATGTGCAGAATTGAGGTGTCATGGTGAACAAACCTACTTAGCAATGTATGTGGGTCTTTGATTTGCTTGCAATGGCCCAGGGTGGGAGAAGTTTCAGTAGTATGTGAAACTGCTTTTGAAGTCTGATTCTTCTGTTTTTCATATCCAGCTGTGCTGTTTCAGGACAGGTGGGGTGATTTACTACAGGTATTTCTCAGGGGGTGGTGAATGAGCTGTGAAGGAGATCAGGTGTAGCTGGGAGTGTAATCGCACACTAATTCAACAAACCAGGTCTTTTGGCTCTGTGAAAGCATGTTGGAAACATGCCTTTTCCTCTTGGGGAAGGATGTATTTGCAGCATTTGAGATTTCTGGGAATTTCCCCTTCTAGATGGGTTTAACCACAAGTAGAGCAGAAGCTGTGCTCATCATGTGCCTGTCCATGCAGCTCGACTTTGCCGGGTGATCCTCACATCTGGCGCAAAGTCCTGGGGCTGAGCAATGTCTAATGGCATAGAAAGAAAATCAATGTCAAACTGAAGCTACTAAATGTTGGGGAATGCACCCACTCTGCTTGTGAACTTCATGCTCAGCTGAGACTTTTCTAGCATGTTGTCACTCTGTTGTTTGTCCAGGTCTTTGGACAAGACATTGGGCATTTTGTTTGAGAAGGAATGGAGATCTCAGTGGGACTAAAGCAGGTCCAGAAGGAATTTGGAGTTGACTTTTTGCCTGGGTACTTTGTCTCCTTGATTAACTGAGCGTCAAGATAGCAGTCTATTCAGCTTTAGGTTCAATCTTTAGATGTTTTTTGGGTATCATTTAGGCCTGTGTAATGTCTTATTCCATGTATAAAATAGGCACTTATTTTTTGTGTGTAAACAGATTTTACAATGGTACAGAGACAGTAATCCTAACAAATCCTCTTTCCTCTAGTTAGCAGTTAAAATACAGATTAAAATCCTCACTGATGGTGTGAAAAACTTTCTGCAGGTACTTCTTGGCCCTGCTTTATGTCCTGGTGTCTGTTACCCATCTCTGGCGCAACCAAAACCCTTCAGTACAGCAGCTGAAATCAGATTCTCTAAAAATGTTAGAGTGGTATGTTTGACCTGGTGTTAATTATATGTGTCAGTGATATTTAAGTGGCAGAGAGAGGGGAAATGTGCCAAAAATCAAGTTTTGCTGGGCCAAGATTCAGTAGCAAAACAGGACATGACTTTCACAAAGAGAATCCCAGCCTCTGGCAATATCAGTTCTGGATCCTGGAACCCAGAGCCCACAAAAATGGGCTCATGTTTGTTCTGCTTTGAAGCAGAAGGCAGTGTTAGATCTGGTATTAGGGAGGCTGAGGAGGGGCTGAGCACTTGTGGCCCTTAGTTTTGGAGCAGAAGAGCTGAGGTGATGTCTTGTGCTCAGGCAGGATGTCTTCTGCTGGAATGAGATCAGCTGTTTCACAATCTCTTGACCAGCTCTTTGACATATGAGTTAGAGTTGTATCCTGGAAATAAGCAGCTTAAATGACAAGGTTGTTTCTGACCCATTTCCTGAAATGTAAGAAAATTGTACTTTACAGGAAAATAGGGCTTTCCTGAGCAATGAATCCAGTGACATCATCATTACAACCTTCACTTTTCACGTTCTTGTCCAAAATGGTGTCTCATATCCCTGATCTCCTAACGATTCTCTGTGCAGCAACATGCACAAGATGCATCTGATTCTGAGCTTTGTGGTGTTTAACTGGCCATATTTCCATATTTGTGGGGCAGTTGAACTATCTTTGTTCCCTTTGACTTGAGGGACATAAACTAGGCTTGCTTTCTTTTTCTCCTTTTTATTCTGCCCACTCCTCACACAATTCACAGCAGTTTTATTTTTTAAGTTCAGTGAAGACTGATCAAGCGGTAGAAAAAGTGGAGAATGGGTTCAGTGTTTTTAAGGGGAATGGAAAAATCAGTCATTACACCAGTGTCCTTAGTATTAGCTCACAAGGATAAGAGAATGAAGTCAAATATTTTCATCTCAAAGATGAAATTGATATGACTTTGTTAGTATGTGGACTGCTATCATCAGGGGAAAAAATGTATTAATTAATCTCCTTGAGGTGTGAAGTGTGAGGGGTGGGGGGAATAAGGGCTGGATACCAGACCTATATTCAAAGTAAATTACAGCATGTTTTTTTAATAGTGAGGAGCAAGATGCAAAGAGAAATGATGGAATATTCATTTTTTAAAATCAGTATGAATCTTCTCTTTGTCCTGGCCAGCTGGAAGTTACTGGGCTCAATGAGGTAGTAACTGGGTTAAGTTCTGTTCTAGATGTTACTTTGGAGGATCTTGCATACCCCTTCACAGCTCTGAAATGTGGCACACAAACCAAAGATACTTTACAGTGACACGTCACGTGGGGCATGTTCTGTAGTGCCTGATGTAATAATCTGCATGTGCTGGCAACCTAAAGACAGATCAGGGAAGAACAGGGCTTCATTCAAGGCTGTACCTGTCTTGGAAAAAAAGTTAATTTGCAGTTTCTGGGACTAATACCAATATATCTGCAGGGGTCTCTCCCTGCTGGGGTAGTGGCAGGGTTGAAACCGAGCTGGGTTAGAAGTTGGCTGCAGCGAGGGTACAGTCTGCCTGAGTTTCCTGGGATTCCTTTTGGATTTTCTAAGATTTTTGTCTTCATTCTGTAAGTTCTTCACATCTTATTTTGCAAGTCAGTAACGAAGCTTGCAAGAAAAGTTCTGTCAGGAGAAAGAATGTGCTGTACAAGCCTAGTTCTTGCATTATTTCTGATATTTTTTTTTTCCTGTGGCAACTGTTGGCTAACAGATTGTACTTTGTAGTTGCTGCAGTGTCAAAGCTGGCTTTCAGAATGAGCTGGACCTTTCATTTGGCTTGCCTTTGGTGTCAGTGGGGTAAATGTTTACCCTGTGCTTGCTCTGCACACTATGTATAGCTCAAAGATCTTCTAGATGCCTGGTGGCCACAAGCTCCTCCTGAAAAGTGGAACAGGACACCTTTCTGGCTGCCTTTAAACCATGGAAATTTTGCTGAGACTTTCTGTGAAAGGGGAACAATACAACCTCAACAGAGAAGTTAATTATAGCAATGGAAATTTTTCTTAAAGACTCTCTGACGTGAGGCTGGTATTGCTTTTCAGCAGGATAGAAGTCTCAAATGCCACTTTTAATGAAAAATGTTTTAATGGCAAATACTTTCCACAGTGTAATGGTTATTCTTGGGTTTGTCTGAAGCCTATTGAACCTCTGCATTTCTTTGCGGAGCTGTATGTAACAAGGTTTGGCTCTGCCTTTTCACTCTTGCTCAAGTGCACTCTTGGTTGAGGTGGATGCCAGGGAAGTCATGAGAACTGCATATGATAATGGTGCAACTAGTTTTTTTTTTAATGTTGTACTTAAGCTGTGATTTGTGTTGAACTGCTGTATGAAGTAAGACAGTTCTGAAACTTGGACTAATGGGTATTTTTCTGCTACTCTGGCACCTCTGAAGTTATAGGCCTTATTCTTATCTCTATCTTAAACTCCATCCAACTTGAGCTATCCTGGATTTATCTAAGTTTAAATGTGGGAGAACTCTCCTAAGAATTGATCCTGTAGGCTGATTGTCAGGGAAGGGCTGCCTTGGATGTCACCAACAGGTATCATCTTGCACAGATACAATCTGAAAGCAGGATTCTGGCAACAGAACAGAACTCTTCTCTGTAATGATGATTTTTTTTTTTGAGGAAGGGAAGGCAGAAATCTTCATATAGCTGAGATATCCCACCTGTTCTTGTTTTGCTCCCTCTCTGGACAGTCTGAACTGTGCTTGATTTCCTGAGTTTGTAGTGCCAGACCTGTTGAGTTCCCCCACTTCTCTGGATATCTCTGCAGTTATGAGTAAGGACAGCTTATGCTAGCTGGGAAGGTGTGAAGCAAGTGGCCAGGCTGGGTCATGGTATCAGATTGTCACTGGCACTAAGAAAAGGACCGATAATCTAGTCATGTTTTTGAATACTGAAGCAACTTCTGTGGCCTTAATAATATGGAGAGGAGGAGGGCGAGTGGAGAAGGGACTGGCCACAATAAATTCACCGATAAATCTGTGAAATAAAAAGCAAGAACTTTGTAGGTCACTATGATATGATTTTCTCTTTGGATCTCGTGTGGTTAGAACATGGATACTGTGGCTAGAGCTGACACAACTCCTCCAGCACCATCCTGTGCGCTGGCAGGTACCTGCCTTTGCAACACCACAGGTAATAAAGTGGTGGGACTCTGCCATTTGATGCCATGGTGACCATAAGTGCAAGTGGGATAAAAGGGGGATTAGATAAAGTCACGAAGGATGAGCTCACCAGTGGCTGTGGACCATAGAAATCTTTACTTCACAGGAAATTGTTTGGAAAGAGATTCTGAACTTGGATGGACCTTTGCTCTTAAGTGCTGGGGCACATAAAGTCTAGGTCCTGCTACAGATGTGCCGCAACACCCTTTGGCAAAGTTGAGATCTCATAGCATAGGTGGGTTTTGGCTTGTGGGTGAGCTTCTTGTATCTGTGTCTCCTGGAGGCTCAGAAGATGTGTTTCAGGCGTATCTAAGATCACCTTAATGGCATTGAGTTCACCACTGAGTACAGCTTCTCATGGATCTTGAGAGCTGTCCTCTTCCTTTTCAGCATATTAATGGCTAGATGTGTGTGTGAGACACCCAGGGTTTTGGTGGCCCATGGCTTCTACTTCCAATACTACTTTTCCATACTAAGTAGTCACTTTTAGATTCAAAATAAATCATTAGTCCAAGAATTAGAGTTCAGAACTTCTCAGATCACAGAACAAAATCTGGTCCCTACTTGCTTTTCTCTTTTGGGCCCTGTAAATGTGGTGTGGGGAGAAACTCTTTAGCAGGGTCTGTTGTGATAGGATGAGGGGTAATTGTTTTAAAATAGGAAGTAGATTCAGGCTAGATATAGCGAAATTTTTTTTTACAGTGAGAAAGGTAGAACACTGCCCAGAGAGGTGGTGGATGACCCATCCCTGGAAATGTTAAAGGCCAGGCTGGATGGGGCTCTGAACAACCTGATTTGGTTGGAGATATCCCTGCTTCTTGCAGGGGGGTTGGACTAGATGGCCTTTAAAGGTCTCTTCCAACCCAAACCATTCTATTACTCTATAATATGGTCTGAGGGAACCCTTGACCTCTGGAGGATGTGGATGGAGAGGCTGCAATCCCTCTGGGCTGTGCTGTCCCCAGGTAGGGTGCTTGCCACCAGGTGATGGTTCAAGATCTTTGGGATGCCTCCCTTTCTGCCGAGCCTTGGGAGAAAGGAGTTGGGTATCTGTGCCTGAAGAAATGTGTTAAGTTTCTGCTTCAGGAATAAATTTAGGGTGAATCCCAGTTTCTGGAGCACTAGTGGAGGCTTGTTGTGGCAGAGGCCTCTGTTTATTGTCTGAATAGTAATACACTCAGCAATATAAATTATGAGGCCTTCTCTAGTGCCCATAAATCTTGGAGGAGAATCAGAGTCTTCAACTGTGTACCCACCCAGGCTAATACCATTTCTTGCAGCTGGAATTAATCATGGCATTAGGCAAACAACAGGGGTTCATTAGGACCAAAGGTGACTTTAATTTAATTGAAATATAACTTGGCAAGTAAAGAGGTGATCCAGTTCACAACACCTAATGGGAGGTCTGGGTTATATATGGAAAAGTTAATGGCCATAAAAATATCCAAACAACGTATTTGTGCACGTGTTCCAGTAAAAGTCTGAGCCAACTACTTTTTAATGGTTTGGGTTTTCAAATGTATATATTAATGTTCTTAAAATAAAAATAAGACTGAGGGCACACAGCACAGAAATGTGAGGGGGGTGGGGAGTGTGAGGGAGGGGACCCTCATGGTCAGACAGCGTTGGTGGAAGCCATGTTCCTCCTTGTGCTGGAGGAGGCTACTAAACCTCTCTGCTCCCCAGAGCATGTCTGTGTAGTGGATAGTGCAGCCTTGCCCTTACAGGGCAGGTTGAGGAATAAAGGTTCTTATCTATTTATTGTGGTATTTTGAGTAAAGGTGCTGTACACATACACCTAAAAAGAATGTTTTGGGTTTTTGGCAGTTGTGCATACTTTGATTTCATACTATTACATGAGCCCATGAAATAAATGAAAAGCCTTTGAATTATGCCATTGGTGTTCGCTTGTGAATGACCACCCACAGCCCTTCAAATAATCATATTCAAATACTAATTAAATTGAGCAGCCTGTAAATCAGTGCAGTAACACAGCCCTTTTAACCTCCCCTCGCTCTTGTGGAACAGGCCCTCCCATTTCTGCATAAACACTGCCTCGTAAATGGACTCCTACATAAAATATTATTTGTATTTTAGTAGGTAAACATATGACAGTATGCACACATCAGCGGGCTGTGACATCATAGGACCAGCCTGCAAACTATGTAGCTTTATACCTATTTTATTCCCTAGGCTGGTGGTTTTTTATTGTGGTTTTTTTTTTCAAAGAAGAGGCCATGTACATTTTCATGGGGATGTAATCTCTAGATCCAGTGGTGAACACAAATCTGTACTTTGAAACAGACCATTGGAAACAAAACTAAAAACCCACACATTTTTCCCCTTCCCACTGATGTTTTCCCTTCTCTTAAATTTTTGTGCATCTTCATGAAAGGGCTCATCTGTTGGGCCATGATGGAACATCATCTTCTAATTGATTTCACGGGGAATTGGGCAATCCAGGTAGCGTGATTCCAACATTGCAAAAGCTTGTGAGATGCTTGATTCTGCAGCGCTTAGATTGAGAAGAGTATGTGAAAGTAAAGTGTCTGAGATGATGAGTTAGGAGTGCATAATGGAAGAATATTTATGCATGGAAAGTAAAGAAAAAGGTGGAGAGGGGAAAAAGAAAAAGCAAGGTAGAGGACCGGGAAGAAGAAAAGGTCACGTAGAAGACTCAGGGGATCTCAGCTGAATGGCTGGCTTGGTGTTATCAGTTTGGGCAGGTCGCTTGGGATGCCTCTGGGCTGAAAGAGGGACTGCTATGAGAAGCCGGGAGAGCGTGCTAGCAGGCGCCGGGTAGGAATACATCTCTTGATGGCTCGGCTGAGATTGCCATATGGTTTTTCTTAGACAGTGCCTCTTGGGGCCTGCTCTGTCTTTCGGTGGCCTGCATGCCTGTTTCTTGTTTCAGCAGTTTCTCCGATGGTTTTATCTCCATGTCCTTTGGGTTTTGGACCACTAGGGAGAAGACAGTTTTTTGTTTTTCTTTTTTTTTTTTCTACCAGCTGACTTGAGCCTTCAGCAGAGCTCACCTTGTAGTTGAGCTGGCTTTAAGCATTTCCTTTTCAGTAAAGTAGCTGTCTCGGAAGCTTTATGAAACCCACAGTTTGGGAGGAGGAAAGAAAAATGAGATAAAGTGGCAAATGAAAAACTGCTGCTGCAGACAGGAGGTGGTAGACTTCCAAGCCCGAAGGGAGGAGTGTGATTGAATGTTAATAGTGAACCCCTTTCATTAGCTCCACAGTAGATGAGAGATAAGAGCAGAAATGATTGCCAATCTCTGGTTTTAGCACAGAAATGTGTCTGCCAGACGCCACCTCCTTGTGCTGGAGCTGTCTCCAAAGGGATCTCCCCAAAAGGGGGAGCTTTTAGCCCACCATATGGTGTCCCCAACTGGCTGGCCTCTTTCATGGTGGTGGAGACCCTGATGGTCAGAAAGTCTCTTGCACCTTGTGGTTACCCCCTGAACCTTGGCTATCCTCTGCTATGTGGGGAAATGAGGTGTGAAAGTAGCCACACTTCTGAGAAAGCCACAGCTTGAGTTGCTTCTTATCAGAGTTTTGCCCCCCACAAAGGCTTGGAAAATTTTCCCTCAGAGGAGGTCACTTGCCTTCTGTTATTGCAAGAAAAGCACAGGGAGGTGAAATAGTTTTCTGAGGTCCTGGTAGGAGCTGGCAGCAGATCCCAATCTGACAGCTCTTCCCACAGCTCCTCCTCTCCTGCTACTGACATCTGCTAATATCCCTGCCTGCATGGTTCCTCAAAAGGCCAAAATACCAACATATGTTTTTAACCAGCAATGGCATGCTTGACCTTCCCCAGCACTTTTGGCACCTGGTGTCTTGACTAGTTTTGCACGTGTGACCCTGCATCTGTGAAGCAACCCTGAAGGACTTGGCTGTAGATAGCTGTCAATTAGTGCATGATACTGTCACCTTTACTGGCCAGACTCCAGCCTGGCATTGCTTGTGCCAGCTCTGGCCCTTGTACTCTCTGCCAGCTGATGCCTGGCAGAGCCCACAGTTGTGGCATGCTGACCCCATACTCCATTCGTACTTGTTGTGTGGCAAAGGGGCATGAGCAGAACAGCCGACCCGCATAAAACCTCTGCGGTGGGTGTATTTGTTCAGCGCTGAGGTGGCCTGATGTTGGCTTGGTGCTGTTCGGCTTGGCCAAGAAGCCAGGCAGAGTGAAAGCAAGCCAGCTGGTCCTCTTTAGAAATTTCCTTGGAAGGAATTTAGGTTGGGCTCAGCCCTGCTCCTCTGCACCAGAGCTCCTTGGTGCCTCACACCAGAAGTGTGGCTGTCGTTACTACCACCTCTCTAATTCCCTACACCCTCCTGGGCTGAGCTACTGTGGCTTTTTCTGCTCCGTTGGGTGCTGGAGGCTGTGACAGGCACTGCAGGGATGGGGTGGGGAGTGGATTGAACAAGACAAATGAGCCTTGGCTTCTCCATTGCTTCACCCTCAGCCTTCTCACAAGACTGGATGTGACTATTTGTTTCTGTCCCAATCTGGGGGGCTTTTTGGGTGCACTTAAGGGTGTTCAGCTCAAGCTCTTGCTCACATACTGGGGGCTGAACATGTGTCTCCAAACCCCTCCCTTGCTCCACAGCTTGGACTTCCTAATCACTGTGCAAAGCCAGCAATGTGGGCAAAATCCAGGGAGCTGATGGGGCTCAATTTGCTCTTACGGGCTTCTGTGCAAAGAAGCATTTGTCAGAAGGTAAGTGAGGTAAACTAGTTCGTAATTAGTCTGCACAAAGGGTCTAATGCTATAAATGTGGAATGAGTACTATAAATCCAGCCCGTAGCTCGCTGTGCGGTAATTTCCCAGCACAGACAAGCCTCAAGTCACAATTCATTATGACTCCGCTTCATAGACCCTCTGACGTTGTGCTTCCCCTTTGCTGAGGGCAGATTGTCAAGCTGTGACCCTGCCTTAGTTAATTAACCTTCAAATGGGATTTATTTTCCCTTAGTTACTTCTGCGCGCACGCATTTGGTAATAATGACTGTCCGCTTCCCTCGCTTTTGCTAAAAGGGGAATAAGTCATTTGTTAGTGTTTTACCAGAGGTAAAAAAAAAAAAAATCCAGGCCTCAACTTTCATGGAAAATTGATAGCTTTGTACCAGAAAGAGACAGTTCCATCACAGCCACTTCTTCAGCTGTCTGCAAATATTTGAAACCTTGAGATATTTAATGTTTTTCAGATGGCGATAAATCTGCAATAACATGGGCTCGCTGGAGCTTAGTGAGAGATGAAGTGAGATAGGAGAAAACGCATGAGCCGGCACAGGAGAGGTATTGGTGGTCGCACTTCTGCGGATGGCAGGGCAGGTTTTCAGGACCTTGCACATACCAGCTGACTGCTCTTCATCAGGGAGAAATACACACAAATGTGAGCTTCCAGTTCATTTCCCATCCAGTTGTGAGCTAAATGTTTGCTTCTTTTGCCTTCTTTCCTCCTTTTTTTATTATTTTTGCACTCTGACATTCCAAGTATGAACCTACAGCTGGAGAAGGAGAAATGTCACTGGCTGAAAGCTTTTTTTTTTTGCATCTGGCAAGCCTGAGGCATTGCTCGGGGTTTATTTGCTTAACCTTTTGTTTGCTGTGCAGAACCTTAGTGGCAAGTTGCAGAATGTGGTTTGGTTGCAGATGTGTTAGTGTTTTGCTTCTTTTTTTTTTAAGGAGGAAAAAATAGGCGCATCATCTCCATGCGCTTTGCTTGCAGCATTGCCTCTGCCTGAGCTAAGCCTTGATATCTTTCCCTGTTGCTCTGATGCACCTGATGTGTCCTGGGGTTGGTCTGTAGGGAGATGCGTGGTCTGAGTGGAAGGCTGTGGGATTGGCAAGGACCCTGAGGCCAGAGGTTTTGGGCAGGAATGAGGTCTCACTTGCAGCACATGCATCACCTGGGCAGGGATGAGTGTGGAGAAGGGGCAGGAGGGGTTTCTGGCTGGCTTTCAAGACATTCAGGCTGTACACTTTAAAATAGGAGGTAGATTCAGACTGGATACAAGGAAAAAAATTTTTACAGTGAAGGTGATGGAACACTGGCACAGGTTGCCCTGTGGTGGTGGATGGCCCATCCCTGGAAACATTCAAGGTCAGGCTGGACGGGGCTCTGAGCAACTTGATCTGGTTGGAGATGTCCCTGCTCCTTGCAGGGGGGTTGGACTGGATAGCCTTTAAAGATCCCTTCCAACCCAAACCAGTCTGTGATTCTATGATTCTGTGTCTCAGAAGGAAAGCAGCAAGGTGACAAGCTGGGGAAATATGGCCTGGCTGGGAGGAGCAAGGTGCAGATGCTCAACTGAGTAAATGGCACCATCCTGCTGACATATGGATGGTGAGCTGTGGCTGAGCCCAGTAGCACTGGAACAGGATGTGACCTGAATGTTTTCTGACTTATTTTCCTTTGGAGGTAAAGAGTAAACTGGTTATTGCAGAAAATACTTTTATTTGTTGGGAGGAATGGAAGAGCAGTCTGGTTCTCTAGACACCAGCACCTTTCATGCCAAGCGAAGGGACTGTGTGTGGCTGTGAGCCCCTGCCTGGTATGGCAGAGGAATGGGGCTGTATCTCACTTTGAGTTTCTCTCTTTCAGCCTGTAATGGCTAAATCCAATCCCCCCACCACAGCTGCGATTCACTGATGGTTTTTGTCCAAGTGTCTGTTTATGAAGTTTTAAAGAGACAGAAACACCTTAGCAATTTGATTTTGGCAAACAGCTGTGAGCCAAGTGTGGAACAACAACAAAAAAAATCCCTGTAAAAATCAGGGAAAATGCCTGCAAATTTCCACACATTTCACAGAGGCGGTGTGGTCTCGGAGGCAGCAGGGTGGTCTGGATGTTTTGGCACTGGCGTAGGAAACAGGAACTCCTGTGCTCGAATGCCAGCTCCGCCACTGATGTGCTGTTTAGCCTTGGCGAAGGCACTTGACCTTTCCATGTCTTGATTCCTCTCCTCTTCCATTTCCCTCTTTTTACTTAAAAAATGAGAATTGGTGGCCCCAAACCTGGGAGGTGGCCAGTCTGAGCTTGGCACGGGCAGGGAAGGTGGGGCAAAGGTGGCTAAGTTCCCAGATTTCAAGGGCAGCCAGGGACTGGAGATGGTCCAGGAATAAAGAGTGTCTTTGACCTTGATGGAGGCCCTGATCCTGCAGCACAAGCTGTTAACACTTAGCTACCTCCCACCTCCCTCTCTGCTCAAGAATCCTGGAGAAGTGAAGAGGTTTTTCCAGGAGTCTGGGATGTCGAATGGGACTTTATTAGCACCCGGGCAGTCTGGTTTTGGCAAAGCCAATGCTGTCTCCACACCCTGCTTCTACACATTCATGTCTATCCAAAATATTCCCTTCTGGGCTGGACTTTCCCAGGCTTCATCTTGGAGCTCCTGGATCGGGGAGAGGGTAACACTTTTGAAAAAGGTGAATTTTGGGCAGAGCTGCAGCAGATAAAATGGCAAAATGCTGTCCTCAAAGATGGGATGAAGGGAGAAGAGTTGTGGGGAGGTGCAGGGGCTCACTGGGCTGTGAGTATGGGGACAGGGATGGGAAAGCAACCTTAGCATCCTGGCTGCCTGCTCTCCTGGGCAGCTGCCCTCCCCTGCCTGTCCTCTTACTGACCATCACCATCCCTCTGCTATTGAATGAATGGAAAAGCTCCAATGGGAATGGATTCAGGCCTTAAATTTTGAGTGCTCTTAGGATGTCCAGAGCCTGCTGCCAAATTCAGCGGAGCTTTGAAAAATGTGTGACTCAGTTACTGTTGCTTTTTTATCTTTTGGCATTTCAAGAACACAATTAGGAATTTAAGTGAAATAGGGAGAAATAAGAATAACTGGTAGGTCAGGTGTGCCAAAGTTGAGGATATTCCCTGGTAGCCACATGCTTTGAGAAGTTGAATATTTCTGCTGTTCATTGTCCTGCTGACACATTGACGGTGGCACACAACCCACAAGCTGCTGGCTGAGAGGGATCTGTGCTCATCCCGTTTCTACCGGCAAGCATCCCTGAGCAGCTGCTGGGTCTCTGAACCCGCTGTTTCCCAGGCTGTCCTGGCTCTGCTCACCAGGCGCTATGTGTGCTTTCATCCCCTCTGCACCCTCCTGGGTGCTTCCCTCCACCTCTGTGGATTTTCCTTCTGAGTAGGATGGTGCCAAGCATCCCTGTGAGAGGCAATTGTAAATCAGAGCCCCTTCAGGGCAGCTCAAACTTGCATCCAGAGCTGTCTTGGTGAGGCAGAGGTCAAAGGATGGGAGACGATCTCTGTCCTTCCTCTCTTCCTGGGCTTACACCCATTAACAATTACTGTAGAACAAACTGTATATGTTATGTGGTTGAGTTAACATTGCTTTTTTGACTGAGACCATCTCAGGTGTAAACATCAAAAATTATTTAAGGCTTCTGCCTTTTTTCTTGTATTGGTTTTATTCTGAACTTTTATTTTCTCTCCTCCCGTTATTCAGCTTAACAGGGACCCAGCCACAAGTCAGGCTGCCTGACTTCAGTGCTAGCTCCTGCCAACTCTCTGCTAAAAAGTGAATAACTGGAGAGCTACCTAGCAGAATAGTCAATGAATTCTCCCTGTAGCTCTTTTGGAAACAAGCATTATTTGCTTTCCTAGATCCACCCAAATGTTGTTGTTTGTTCTGCATAATTGGCTTAAAATGAATTAACTGTCTATCGTCTTTATATTATGAAAATATTCCTACAGTAACTATGGAAAGTTCTTGCCTGCTGGATTTGGAGTATAACCTGCATGACTTGAATTTTAATAATCATCTTTGCTCAGCAAAAGTGCATTTCTCTCTGAGGAATCCAATGCCTCCTTACATTCCAATTAATGCACTTAACATCCTGGCAGTTCGTGTTTTCTAGATGTTCTAGGGTAGGTAAGCAGAAAGCAATAATGAAGTATTTCTTTGTAAGACGGTATTCTTTTCACAGGCTATCATACAATGCTTTTACTAATATTTTATGATATATTATCAAAAGCAGTGGGAACAAAAATACTTTTGCTAGGGATGGAAATTATTGTAATATGTTTTGTAATGTGTTGTCCCCACTTCTTATCCCTTCTCTAATTTCTTTGCATCCAGATCCAACAAAGCACTTAAACAAAGCACTAAAAGAATTTTTTGACAACCCATTTCCCTGTTGCTGTTCCCCTAACCCTTGTTTGGAAATTGCAGCTTTGTCAAAAATGAAACTTTTAAAGGAAACTTCCTGTGTTCCTTGCAGTTTCTATAGGGAGTGGCTACTCCCAGCAGCCGTTTGGTTAAGACATGAAAATAGGATGTGGGGGTTGCTCTAGATTTTGCTGGGGAGGGTGTAGGGTTTGGACCAAGGAATCGCACACCTGCTGGGAGTGGTGTGGTCAAGAGGCTGTCCAGCAGGTAGGAGCATGGGGAATCTGGGTCTCTTGCAAGCCTTGGTTTGGGCTGTTCAGGTTTTCACAAAGAGTTCAGGATGGCTTGAGTGAGGCTGTAATGCCAAAAAGTTCTGCCCCTGTTTGGAGTATAAAAGGTGATGCTCAGGTATTTATTTCTAAAAGATGAAAAAATATCATTGAGATGGGAAAGTGACTGGAGGTCCAGCTCTTCCGCGTAAGCACATGCTTAGCTTTCCGTTGTGGGAGTGCTCCTCCTGTGACCCGCTGCTTTGAGGTCTGATTCACTCCACCCTTTAGAGCAGCCTTTAATGCTATCAGTAGGTGTTTGCACCTCATCTTTGCCAGGCTTGAAACTGGTCAGTAGCAAATGTATTCAAATATGTCACATCTCTCATTTCCCCTGAGTATAGGAGAAACCCCTCTACGAAGCTTTTTAGGGTCTTTGCCTGTTTTTGCCTGAGAGCTAGTTCTTCTACCTTCTTTGAGCTACAGGAGCTCCTGTCCTGGAGAGGGGCACCAAATGCTAACACTATTTAAGATGGGAAACGCAGTTTTGGTTCAGGCATTTAAATGAGTGACTGAGCCTGGTAGTACGACTGAAGGACCAAGAACCTTGTGCTGCAAAGGCACAGACACAGCTTCCACCTGGAAGCCTGTCCCACTGTGCTGGACAACCACTTCACTATCGCACGGAGCTGCAGTGCTCCGGCGATATTTCCCTGGTTATAAATGAACTTATTGGGTTCTTGTGCGTATCCAAATGAAGCATAGGCAGGGCCATATGTATATTTTGACAATTATTAATTAACATACTGTAACTTCTTAAGTGTTATGACAATGTTCTGTGATCGCAGGTCTCCCGAGACTTTTTAATATTTTGGAACAAACCAGTCTCTGGCCTGACGTGTCCCGGGTTAGCTGGAGTTGCACCACTGATGGATTTGGCCCCATGAGTTCAGCGGCTCTGGCAGGCTGTTTGCAAGAGTCAAACTCTGGCAGATGATTGACTCTGAGCTCAGTTGGAAAAGCTTGTGAAATGAAATCACAGTGCTTTGCCCATTAGGCTTGGGATGAAAAGCGAGCCTTAGAGCTGCCAGTGGTTCATATTTCATGCACAGAGATTTACTTGTATTAGTTAAGACTGCGATGAGTTTGAGAAAGAAAGAGGGAGACAATTTGTAAGCCAAGGCAGAAATAATACTTCCCTATAGTAAGTGTATAATGAACTGTTGCTTTTATTGGATTGAAAAAGTTCAGTTTGTTTAAGATATGCTGGTTTTGAACTGTGAACTGTATCACTGGTGATTGACCTCGTGTGTTGTTTTTACATCACTTCTTATTTCTTGATATCCTGAGTTTGTTTCTGAGACTTTAATTCCTATTCCTATGCTCTTTTCCTTTCACACCTCTTCCCTTAATCTTTCCTGCTCTGGCTTTGGAAGCCTCTTTGCTTTTTAACGGACATCTAATATATGTCATTGACAGCATATGCTTTGCATGAAGCAGGTCTCTAGATACAATTACAGCACATGTAAGCAAATTTGCGCTGGTTTTAATCAGAAAGCAATGCAATCACAGCATCAAAGAGCCTTAAAGAGCTCTGCTCATGCTGTGGTTTGCAGCATCTACATTGGTCACTACAGAAGTGTCCTTCATTGCCTTGTGCTTTCTATTGTACCTCAGGTCTTCTGGCAGTTAGACCTTGTAGAAAGAGTGAATTCCTCTGTAATGTTGTCTGGCACAAAGACCTCACCACAGCTGCATGCTGCAGTTCTGTCTGGTTACTGACAGATTTCCCAGTAATTTGAAGGTCTTGGCTTTTGGATCCAATGGTTGAGGTCAAGAGTTTAATTAAACTTTGATCCAAAGAAGGCTGGCCCATCTTCTAGGTCCTTTACAGAGCAAGTGAGGTCTCACAGTAAGCAGCTGATTTCATGTTCCTTGGCTTGGATGTTACTTCCTCTTTTGTTTGGGACTTTAAATTTTCCATGCTCTGCATTTGGTGACCTCCAGAGCAAGCTAGAGATCCTGCTGGTTTCTTTTGGAAACTGTAGATGTGTCCAAGCAGTGAGCCAGCTGCTGGGCTTGGGCAGGTGATTTAAGGTCCATTGCCTGAGAAATCAGGGATTGAGTGCCTCATCTGTTGGACTTCAAGGGGCCTGAATTTCTAAATGGGCTAAGGAACCATCTACCTTCTCAGCATCTTCTAATTCTCCACCCAGAGCAGCCTCCAGGTTAATTTAAACTTGGCAGTCAGAGGTTACAAGGATGTAGTATGGTTGATTATTTACCTATGCTTCCACAGGACTCAGGTATGGATGGGGGGACCAGTCTGTGAGCAATAAAAGCCTAACCAACAGATCAGCCCTGCTCTAATGCACCTCCAGTCTGGCTTTGATCCATCTTCCCTGGCTCACTTGATGCAGGAAGAAATGGATAGGAAATACTGGAGGCAATGAATGTGGTGGTCCAGAGGTTATGCAGAATGTTAGAATGAGAGAGAGATGCATTAAAATATATGTATGTATATATATTGATTCTTTCTGGAATTTCACTGGTACTTTTCCTTTTTGGAAACATCCATATCTGTAGTGGATGTACTGGTGTATACGCATACATGGAACATTAAGAGACCAGAAAGTGTTCTCATGTCTCACTTACACCAGGACTAGGTATCAAACTGGCTTTAAAAAAGGTTATATTGAAACTGTTGAAAACCTGTTGGAGAACTTCTGAGAGAAAACTGGGATTTAAACCAAGAGGATTTGGTTCCCCTGCGTAACTTCTGTTTTTCATCAGACTGATCATATAGTGTAGCTCTCTGCATGCCTCCATTGTTCATTAAAACCCGTCAAGCATGGAATATTTTTTGGCCCAATACCTTTTGCCAGAATGTATGTTTATATACGTAAAAAAGGAAAGCTGGTGGTTGTTTTTACCATCTCTCCCTTTTCTCCGTTTGTGTGCATCAGTATTCTATAGCACATCTTGCTCACCTAGGCTGTCTGAAGGTGGGCTCACTCCTGTGCTGGATATCCACGGCAAGTGCGAGGAACACAGCCGTGTCCCTCTTGCAGTGTAACTCCATGCCTCTCCAAGGCTTTTGAAGGCCCCATCTGAATCTGGAGGTAGAGTGGGCCCAGGAGAACATCCCTGGGTTTTTTTAGGTTTAGCTCCTCAGTAGGAATCCTACTGCAGGCTGTTTTCAGACACAGATCCTGCCAGAAGTTTGTGGTGCAGGTTGCTCCAAACCCGGTGGTGTTGCCCTGGTCCCTTGCCCCTCGCTTTGCAAATGTTTTTTTATTTGTTCCATCGTGACTTTTGAACTGCCCCCATTTTAAGACTAAAATGAGGAAGATAAAATGTTCTTAATTTTAATTAAAACAAAGTTTATTTTGTTATTTCATTAGCTGGCTGTGTTATTTCAGGGCTTGACAGTAAAGTTATACGTTACCCTGTGGGTACCTCTAATTGTGTTACAGGGTTTCTCATTCGCCCTGTCCCTAACAGTCCAACTCCTGTGCTGAGCTCCATCCTCCTGCAGCCTGGAACCAGCACAGCTAATGAAAAACACTCTAGTAATAACAGAGGGCTCTCAAGGGCTCCAGATAATTGGGGAAAGGTACTATTAACTTTACTGGAAGGCAAGCTGGCTGAGCTTTAAAAGCCTAGTGCTAAAGATACCAAGAAATAGGACCTGATCATTCTGGAGGTAAGATAAGAATGTGGAAGCTGGTCAAAGTAAACAGACAGATGTAGGAAAAATACTCTGTCAGTAAACGTCAACGTAGGGACATGTCAGGCTGAGGCAGCCCTGGATACCGTGAACTCCTGCGAGCGAGGTGGAGTGCGAGGTCCTCTCCTGCCAGGCTATCGGAGAGACGCATTCCCGATGGTGCAGTTTGTAAGAGACCAGTGGGAAAAATCTTGTGCTCCAGGTGGAAACCTGGGACTGTTAAGACTTTTTATTCTGGATGGAGGAATAGTTCCTGCTCTGTTCTGGGATGACTTGGGCCAGTTTGGGACACCTGAACCTCTCTGCTGCCTCTGGCAGCATCACCGCAATACCCTTGAAAAGAGAGATAGGAAACTGAGAGGAGGCTGCTGGGGTCATGTTCCCTGCTCACAAAACCTTTTCCCATTCATTAGGAGTTACAGATTTGCTTAAATCCCAGTCGTAAATCCTGGTATCTTGTGCAGTGTGAACCCAGGGTGGCTGTAAAATGCTTTTGCAAGGGAACCTGAATGGAGAATTACGCCGATTTAGAGGTGTTTTATCCGCTGTCCCTGGTATAGTTGCAATCGCTGCTGCTGAAGTTTTGGTGCCTGGAATTTATTTACTCCAGCAGAGAAGGTGCAAAGGGAGAGGCGTGACAGTTTAATTCTTCTCTTGTGTTCCTTGCACAGTTTTAAGGTTTTCAGGAAAATCTTTAGTAGGCATTTAAGGCAGAATAAATCAATGTGGAATTGAAGAATGTTCTGAGAACAGTGGTAAAGCAGGATGGAGAAGATTTAGGTTCGACTCCCTATTTTGACCCCAGGATCAGGCCTACGGAAGGCAAATTGGTGCCTAATTTCCAGTGATCCAGCCAAGTACCTCTGACTTCATGGGTTGAATCTCTTCATGCCTCTTTTCCCCCTCCCATTTGGTGGTGCATGGGGAGGTGTTATCTCATGCTTGGGTAGTACATAAGCTGTCTTGTTAATTTCCTCCCTGTTTCTTTTGTTGGTTGGCATTATACACTTACATAATTTTTGTAAAAAATATGAATTTCTTTTAACTTGTTTGATCCAGTGCTTGGCTTTCAACAGGATTGCACTGTACTTAACCTTCAGTATGTTATTGTTTTAGTAGTTTTGTCCAATATGAATAACACCTTATACCACAACATCCTCGGTGGATGCAGAAAGATGTTCCAGTAAGAACTGAAAAGGGTTCCGGGAAAGTCAAACTGTATGGCTTGTTCAATTTTTCTGTTTAGCCTCTTAAAGTAGCCAGAGAAGGGGGAATAAAAACATTACAAAGGATAAGTTGCTGGATAAAAGATATTCCATTACAAACCTTGTCAACATTAATAACTCACATCTCTTCAACAGTGCTCTGAGCTGTCAATAAGAAACAGGAACGAACTGAGATAAAACTATCTGTCAGAAAGCAGATTGTATCGGAAAGATAATAGAATCAAATTAATTTATGGTGAGGAGATTTCACAACAGACAAGGAAGCAATACTGCAAACCACAGTCCAATGTAATCCCTTTGAAGAAATGTTGTACTTATTACAGCTGTGACGATTACAAATGTTTGGTTTAAAAGGCTGTGTTGCAGTCTGGAGGAAAAAAAAAAACCAGGCTATTTATGGTCTCCAGATTTTAAAGATGGGAACTAAAGAAAATAAGCCTGTAAGCATATGAGCTGAGGCTTAATATTTCCACCTTCTTCTAAGAAGGGGTGGTTAGAAAATAGATGTGCCAGCCTGAAGGAAACTTGGATGCATCAAAATTTTGTTGAGTTCTTGAAATTTTTGGTCCCCAGTTAAGATGAAAATGTCAAAATAACCTGTTTCCAGTGAATAAGAAGTTCTGATTCAGTAGTGCCAAAAGGTCTAACTCTGTAATTCTCCTCTTGAGGTTAAACTGCCTCAAAACAAATTATTCTGTTTGCAATATCTGTTTTGACTTGGAAAAGCATAATTTTAAACTCAATTTAGTCTGGAATACTTAACTTCAAACTGGAAAGCAAAACCTTGCATTTGGAAAGATGCTTTTGGTTTCCTGGAGGAGCAGTACTTCCTAGAATATGACATTTTCTCTTGTTTGTGGAGTGGGAGGAGGAAGAGACTACCTGAATTAAACAACTGTTTCTGGTGGAGGAGAGAAAAGAAATGAAAACTTCTTGTAATGTAAAATTAGGTTCCTACCTGAACACAGGTAGGAGGTGGGGTGAAGGCGGGCAGTGGGAATGGGGTGTTGTCTTTGCTCTGGCTGGTACCATGGCCCAAGGGAGCCTGAACACATGGTTTAGGGAGCTGGAGGATGGAGGCCTGGAGCAGCACTTCCCACTCCAGGCACTGCATTGTGCATGGCATTCTGAACCCCTGCCAGCTGTTTTGGTGAAGAGGAGGCATTGCTCCTTCCCCTTCCTCCTCCACTGTCTTTCATCACCCCCAGAGAGACCTATGCTTCAGCTGAATGGGACTTCCTCCAGGGGCTCCAGATGTGTATGGGGAGTTTTCTGTCCCCTGTCTCTTTTTGCCACCCCATCCCCTTTTTGCTGGAAGCTTCTGCCCTCAGTTTTGCTGGCTGTGGAAGCCTGTGGCTGCAATCAAATTGAGGGTCTGGGAATACCCAGCAGAGAAATCGGAAGGGATAAAGGTCCCCACCATGTCTCCACTTTCCTCAGTCCCCTGTGTTGCTTACAAAGGAAAATAAATGACCTGAATCTAAACGATGTGTTTTTAAAGGGATGAATCCCTCGGTTCCTTCTTGCTGTCAGGGCTGCCCATGCCTGCCAGCCCTGTGTGTGGGCATAGTCTGCAGTGCACTTAGCACTGCCTCCCCCCCCGCCCCCGCTTAATGACAAGTTCTCACTTTGTTTGTTGTTGTTTGTTTTGTTTTGTTTTTTCCCCTTCCAGCCAGGCTGACATTTAATTCTGCCTCGGCCGGTTAAATATAACCCCGAAACCCGCGGGTGAGAAAATGTGGCTCTGTCACGCTCATTTCAGAGGAGCCAATTAGCAATGGTGATCTTTGGGAGTTGGCAGCCTCTTCCTGGGCAGCCTGCAGCCCTGGCCCCGCCTGTCATCCTCGGGATAATGTGCTAGGAAATGGTCTTGTGGTTTACTAAGAAAAGCAAAGCAAACAAACGCCCTCCCCGCCCCCCCACTTTGCAACCTGACAACCTGCGGGCATAATTGATTTGCAAGATTTGCACTCAGGATGTGGCTTTGTTGCCAATGAAGATATTGAAGAGCCTGCTCCTCTCCAGCTCTTTGCCTGGTGTCCCCCAGCCCAGCAATTTTCCACCTCTAAAGGCATCCAGCCTGGGGGCACTGATGGAACATAGCTCCCTCCTCTACCTCACCCCTTCCTTTACCACCTTGGTTCCCCATCCCTATTTCACTGCCATGGTGCTGATACAGCTCCTGTTCCCGCTGCCAGGCTGTGGTTTCTCATCCAGGAATGGGAGGCTTGTTCACCGGGCTGTGGGCTTGCTGGGATGCCTCCCATCCCCTGTGACCTGCTGGGAGGCTGGGTGCTGGAAACCCCTTTCCTGAGGACTGCTGTTGGTGTGAGTGCTCCTCCTGGGTGCAAACACACCATGCACCCAGGTGTTGGTGAACAGGACCAGCTGGGGCTGTCACCAACCCCCTGCCCTGTGCACAGTTAGCTCCTGGTGATTGTAGAGCAGGCAACATGATGGCAATCCAGCAAACAGACATATGATATTCATAAAAGAACGGAGATGATTCCCTATATGCTGCAGCAGGAACCTGGGATTAACTCTGTCCTGGCCTCTGGGGTTTAGTTGTGGTCTGTTATCACTTCTTATCTGGCAGTCCCGTGTGCTGTCATGTAATGTCTCTTCTTGTGACACTTCATACAGTGTCATGAGAGCCATGCTACCTGAAATCACCTGTGGGCAGGGGAGATGGAGATGCTGCCTGGTGCCTGGGGATGTGTATTGGTACAGGGATAAAGTTTGTAAAGGCTCTATGATCCCATCTGCAGTTATTAACTCACGTCTGGTGGATGGCCCAGCTTTGATTTGCTGACTTAAATTCAAACATGATGGATGCCTGTGTGGTGCTCAGATGTGATTGTTACTTCTGTGTTTTGCATCTAGCTGTAGTTTATATTCAAAACATTTTCAGCAAAACAGCTCTTCAAAACAATGTTTTCTCTTAGTGTTGAGACTTGTTTTCCTTGTGCTCCTTTTGATTTTTATCTTCTCCACATTTTCTGTACATCTCCCTACCAAGCTGTAGAGGCTGGGCAGTGTCCATATCACATCAATACTAAATTTCATTATATACAAACATCAATCTGGCTCTGGGTTGCCTTTTTAAACTGTCATCCAACCTGACAGTGTTCAGTTTCTGTTTAGGTCTGACCGTGAAAAAGCATTGGTTCAAAGCTTGTTCCCCATAATGTTCAGATCAAAACAGTTCCTCTGTGTGTTTATAATAAAAATATATTTTCACCAGCTCTTGGGAGCATTGACATTTTCATCACGGCAATTTTCTGTGGCCCCAATCCATCACGACACACGAGCTGTTCCATTGGTTCCAGTATGACTACTCATTGCTTAAAGTAAATTGTTTGCTTAAAAGCTTGTTGGATCGGGGCCTATAAGCTAGAAAAAGATTGCTGATTAGAAAGTGCATTTGTTCCTGTTGTGGGATTTGATTGCAAATTAGGGACATTAGGAGGATTCCAAGATTAATGCCTATATATTTTGGGAAAGAAATATTTTATACTTTCACTTTATCAAGAGGCCCTATAATAAACAGAGCTTATGCAAATGGGACACTGAAGACCAAATCCCAGACACTAATGGGGTTCCACGAGAGTAAACTGAAGGCAGAATTAATCTCCGAGAGAACTAAATGGCTATTTTCATGCTTATGAACTTAACATGCTTTCAACTCCACCTTAATGAAAGACACACTCAGTTCACTGTTAAAAGAGGCACTTAAAAGGTATTAGAGGCATAAGTCCAGCTGTTACAAACTCCAATAAATTTGGATTAGGTCTCCACTGTTTGAGTTGTGTATGTGGGTGCCTGACCTCAAAGCAAGTTGTTGGTTTTTTTAACTTATTGATATATAGCATTACATCAGGTTAATTACGCCTCGCTGTATTTCATGTCATCTCGGCAGAAACCCACACGCATCACGGTGTGGTGTTGGAGAGCTGGGGTGTTGGGAGCCTCACGGAGGGCTGGGGCGCATGGGCTGCCCACGGCCGAGCCCTCCCCTGAGACTAATGCTTTGAGCAGGGGCGGCTGCTGGGTTTTACAGTACGCAACTGGCTCCCTGCCCCTCCCCTCTCCACCCCACCCTATCCCATTTTTTCATTCTCTGGGGTGACTTCCCATCCTTCACCTCACTTGATAACAAATCGTATTTTTAAACTTCTATTTTGATGCACGGCAGCAAAATGCCCAATGTTGTAGGGCAGAATTAAGAGCCTGAATTGATGGGGCTTTGATGTGAATTTTCTCTCGCTGGCTCTGGTCAAATATTTGGTCCCTGTGCTGTTTTGCTACAAATTCTTGGCCACCCATGGAAGGGATCGCGCATGGGCAGAGTGAGTTCAGATTTACGGCTGCATCTGTGTAGATGGCTCCAGATAACAGCAAGTCTTTTGCTCTGAAGGCACTGCAGCCGCTACGACAAAAGAGATGGCGTTACTTTAAATGGAAATGCAATTTTAAGCCAAGTGCTGTGGCCAAACCAACCATGTGAGGGAAATATAAAGCTCTGCGATAGGGAGCAAAGGAGGAGAGGGGGGGAAAAAATCTGGGTAGCAAGTAACTAAAATAGATGAAGCGGAACAGTTGGAAATCTCAACTTGAGTGACAAGGGAGAAAGAAGAGATCCAAAGTCAGCAGCAGATGACTCGGGTCTCACGTCCTATCCCTCTCCCCCCTCCCTCCCCACAGCCGCTGCTGCTTTCCCAGCGAAGGCAAGAAAAAAACAGAACGTCTTTTCCAGATTGGGGGTTGAGTGGCCTCACATGTTGACACAGCAATAATTTTTAATGAGAAATTTTTAGTATTTGTGTGGGAGAAGTTAGCGTTGTGTACACAGATGCCTCTCCGGCCACCACGCCGTGGTCCGGGCTCGGCCACGTCCCCCTCCGGCACGGCCCGTGGGGTCCCAAGGCAGATTCCTTTCAGGCAAAGGGAAACATTTAGGCTTGCTCACCTTTGAACTGCATGCGATGGTGTTTACCTTGGCAAGACAAAGTGGCAGTTTTACAGATATTAAAAACAGTCCTGAGGGGAATCTGGAGGCCTTCCTATATTTTAATCACCCAATTTAGCCAGCCTAAGTAGTTGGCTGGAGGAAAAACGTGTGGCAAAGCATGGGTTTTTTTTGTTTTTTTTTTCTTAAAAAATAAAAGAAGAATTTAACAGAAAATAGCACAGTGCTAAAACAAGAAGGGAGAAAAGGAATGTGTATTTTATTTTTGATGCTATCCACTCCAAAAAAAAATAGTGGGAATTCTCATATTAATCCATAGCACCTCCACGCTCCATATGGTTTCTCTTTTGGCATTTCCTGCCGGACTGTGCTCTACCTCAGCTAACCCTGCTCCCTTCGCCTTCCCTGGACACGTTCCTCTTCTAATTTGATTTCTACCTGTCAGGAAAGATGGGTGCAAATGCGTTTTGCCCACATCTTGAGGCAAGACCTCCCCTCCCTGCTGGCACTCCCTCTGCTGTGCATCATTACAAAGAAAATTGAGATTTTGTGGGAGAAGATATTCAAAGGAGTCGTGAGTGATGTCTGAAGTTATGCTGAGGTCAGGACCTCGCTTATTGATTTTCTAACACAGCAGAACCATGTACAAAAGGAAGAGACCTCCTTGCCTCCCCCGATCCAAGGTACTCCTCCAGCTTGTGTTTAAAAAAAAAAAAAAAAAAAAAAAAAACTGGCTGCAAGCAGTCAGGCTTCAACCAGCCTGTCAGACGGCTCTCTGCAGGAACACAATCCATGTTGATTTTACAGAGAAGGTTGTTATCCACATTTCACCACTGATTTATTGTTTTTTAACCAGCTCCTTATGCTAGACCTTTTTTCTTTTTTTTTTCTTTTTTTTTTTAAAAAAAAAATGTCCTCTTGCACTTTGCGGGCAGGGAGACTCGCTGGTGGTGGGATGGCGACGGAGGTGCCCTGCTCCTGCCGGGCTTGGGGGAAATGGGGCTGAGCGCTGCCATCCTTCAGCCACTGCTGCTGGCCACCTGCGATGCTTTCCTTAATATTTGTCAGAATTGGTGATGCCTGTAGCTAATGCCCAATAACACGCTCATGTGTCTGCTCTGCCTGTGGGTTTTGGTGGGGCAGCCTGGCTTTGAGAGCACTGAAACCTCCTTGGTCACTTAAAGAGTAAGATGGGTGTGTCAAAGACAGGTTTGATGAAGCCCCACAGAATTAAAATGGCCAAACACGTCCTGTCGCCTACATCTGCAGAATTCATTAGGCGAGCTTGATTGGCCTTTGTTAAACAAAGATGGGATAAAGTTTCATACTTTTTCTGTGGGAGTCGAGCTAAAGTTTCAGGCTGATGATTTAGTCAGGTGTAAGCATGAAGTTTCCAATTTAGAGAAATAAATCTAAAGTGATTTTATTATCCTCTGTTTTACCCTGACACCCTGCTTCACCCCGACTCCCTGTCAGAGCACGCATGATGTGTTTATACAGGCTGCACCGTAATCGACTGGCAGGCAATATAACACGAGACACAAAATGCATCTTCTACCTAACACCGGCTTCAGTAGCTTCTATATTTCATCATCATCCCCTTCCTCGGCCAGCGACTCTTCCTTTCCCTGAATCCTTTGTATTCGGCTTAGTGAGCAGCGTGTGCGCCTGCTCTGCCGGGGGCTGAACCAGTGGGAAGAACCATCGGCACACCAAGGCACGGCATTTCAGCTCTTCTCATGCATTGCAGCTTCGTTTTGCTTCATTACATGTGTTTTCCAGGGAGATCCCTGGATCAGACTGAGTGTCCTTTGGCTGGAGTTGTTTGGACAAACATGTGTGCCTAAGAACACCTATAAAATTTTTTTGACAGAAATGTTTTGTTTTTTTTTTTTTAAAGAAATATTTTCTATTTTAATTATCAGTTTCTGCTTCAGGGGCCAAGTATTCTATGCCAATTCTAAGTTAAGATTTTGACAATATATTAATGACAAGGTTTACATGACTGAATTGACTGAAAATACCCGTTTTCCAAAGTTGCTTAAAGAGAAAGCAGTATGAAAGTACAGATAGCGATGCTGGGGGGAACAAAGCAAGCTGCTTTGGCTGGGTTTTCAGATTCCATTGATTAAAAATCTGTGCAATTTAGTCATTAGTTAGAACATAAGGACACAAAACACAATAGGTCAAATTCGTGTCTTCATCTCAGATATATCCCTGTTGACTTCAGTGAAGTTCCTCTAGTGATGAATTTGTCCTGTTGGCTCAAAGATAAAAAGAGAAGTTATTTTTGTTTAATATTTCAACAAGGGGAAGAGGTTAGTGAGGGAATTTGGTTTTCACAAGTTGTGTTTTTCCATGAAGTTTGACAAGGGCAGCCACCACCTAGTCAGCTCTGTTGCGTATTTGTCTTTTTGAGGGCTGAGTGTTTTCTCTATAGACTCCCCCAAAGCCTTGCAAGGCAACTTTTGCAAAATGTAACCCAGGAGGGACATTCACAGTTCATGTTCCTGTGAGCAGTGATGGCAGAGCCTCTCGTTCAGGTGTCCACTGATTTGATTTTATTTATATGAGGGCAGGCTATTGGAGGTAGAGCTGTGCGCTGTGTTGCTCTGTTGTCCTTGGCTCTACAGCATCTGAGTGCCACCTGGTGCTCTCAGCAACGTGCCCAACCCCGGTTACATCGTGGCTGTGCTTTTTCTAAGTGAGTGTCTTGCGGCCAGGCTCATGTTTGCCTTAAAGCACCATTTTGCCCAGGGTGATGTCCTTTGCTTTCACATGCCTTTCTCTTGTTGTGCATTAGCGGGGCTGAGCTCAGACTTTCCTCCATCTCCATCAGGTCCTTCTGGCTGAGGGCAGTGTAGTGAGAGAGGCCAAGAGCCTGCAAAGCCTGAGGATGCCTTCGGAGACCTCTCGAGGCAAAAGTCAGCTCCAGCTGGACTGCTTACTCGTGTATCTAGACTGCATAGAACAGCAGGATTTGAGGGCTTTCCATATTCCCATTTTGAGCCAGGTCAGGAGTCAGCACACGTGATGTGCAGTTGTCTGAGGAGGCTTGATTTACCTGTGAGATCAAACTCTGGTTGAACTTAGTGAGGTGGGAATCCCTCGTTTGCACTCCCTGGAGAGGACAACTTGTGCTGGGGTGCTTGGTTGTTGCAGTTATTGCGATGTGTCTGCACGGCTGTTCAGCACAGGTCGTGTTCATGGGTATTGGGCAGGTATGCATGGAAAGTTGTTTCACTGCCTTGTTCTTGCTCCAGAGAAAATGACCTCTTGCCCAGGCAAGAAGTTGAAAGTTTCACTGGTCACTCTCCATCCTGGAGTTCAAGCCATCTGGCAGGTTTCTGTAAGCCTTGGCTGAAAGCATCCTTTCTGCTGTGAGCAGTATTGCTTTTAAACCCATGAGCAAAATGTTTTGATGAAAGAGAAGGAAAACTTTCCCGTGCTCTTCTTGTCCTTGTATCCCTGGGTGCTTTCCAGAGTCACTCAAAACTGTTGTAACTGGACAAACTGAGGCACCGAGAAGCGCAGTGTGTGGTTTGGCAAACCCCTCTTTATCCAGGGAGACCCTAGCTTTCTCAAAGTAAGAGCAGCCTTAAAATAGTAACTCTTCTGGAAAAGAACTTCCATATTTTGAGATGCTAAACTGACTGTGGTTAGTGACACAGTGACATGGCTTTTTTTCTTTCTTGGCCTGCTGTCACCAGTGTTGGCCATCACAATGGTACTGGCCATGGTTCCCTGTGAGAAGGCCCCTCAGTAGCGGGGGAACTGGAAGAAAGTGTTAATCAGCTTCAAAGGAGAACAGCCCTTAGTCTCAGCTGTGTTTGCACTCACCTGTGATGAATGCTGCTGTTTGTTCCTTGGTCCTCATCAGCTGTGGAAATATGGAGCTAGGACGTGGACTGTTGAAGGTAGGATGCAGGTCCCCAGAGATGGGGCTGGGATACACCCAGGCTCCACTCCTGGATGTGAGTTTTGGGAACCATTCCTGCACCCCCTAGTATGAATGTCATGTTTTGTGGCTCTCTGCCCAGGATGTGAGACTAGTGGGACAGAGACAGACAGCAAGAAAGAGTAGAGAAAATGGATACGGGGGATTGAATGAAAAGTTAGAGGCTAAAACCTTGATGTAGCTACAAGGCTGTGAGGAAGAGGGCAGAGGCAGGAGCTGGCAGCATCTCTGTGTGGTGCTCTCCTGCATTTGACCCAGTGACGTTGCCCTCAGCATCTCCCGCTGTCCCACTTCCTCCTGGCTTACCCAGTAGCCCCTGTGCCAGCACGTCCCTGCTGCCACTCAAGTGGCCTGGGAGACCACACGTGAACTTCTTGTGAGGTACAGATGTTGCAGAGTCAAAGCCTGGCCACCCTTGGTCTAGGAGGGACTTGGGTTTCCAGTGCCCCGGAGAAGCAGGAAGTACAGGAGACATGGATATCATGAGAAAAGAATCGATAGTCCCCCCTCAGCCTGACCAAATATTGATTTTGCTGTTCGGTTCGTATCATTTTTCACCGCCTTGCCGGCCCTCGGGGTGGATGGCTCTCTCTCGCAGCCCAACAAGGGGTGTTTTAGGGAGAGAGGGAGGCAGAGGGACCGGACCTCTCACCGGACAAGGTGAGGACAAGGATCAGTCACCTGCTAAGCTGACCCTTGCTGAGGGGATGGCAGTGGTGGGGAAGGGGGGGCTTTTTGGTATCCAGTCCTCCCCAAATCCTCCAGCATCCTCCCATTAGCTGTTGAGAGAGCTTACGTTGGAAGAGGTTTGCTGTCTTGTATTCCCTGTCAGTGCCCCCCACTGTGCTATGACTCGACTCTATGTTTAAGGTTTGATATAACATCCAGGGAATGCAAAGGATCTTCCTGTCTTTCATCAGTTTTGCAGTACGTGCTTAATTTTTAGATTCAATCATTAATAAATGCAGTGATCGGCAACCACAACTCAGCCTTCCCCAGCAATTCCTGCTACCGCAACTTTGCAAGAGCACTGCTATGCAAACACTCACAAATTATGATTTTTGACTCAAAATTGTATCTGCTACTGCTGGAGGTAAAACTGTTAATATATAAATAAAGGCTAATTCTGTCTGGGTTGTTTTTCTTCATGAGGTCACTAGTCCCTGAGGAATTGTAAGCAAAACAGCAGAGTGCCTCACAAGAAATAGAAAAAATAATCTCTCATGGCATGAAAAAGAAAGATATTTGGAATGTTTTTAAAGGATGTTCTCTAGCTTTCTTTGGTTGTAGTTTCTACCACATATACCATGTTTTTACTGGGATTGAAAATGTTGGTGTGTTTTTCACGACACTGCTAGAAGCTAGATTTGCTGGGAATTGTGGCCAGTTCATTCTTTTGAAAATGGGTAGCTGATTTATGTATTGATATAATGATGCAAACCCACTTTGAATCCCCATTAAAACAATAATTTTAAACACTTCTGTGGTCTCAGGGCAATATTGACTTGCTGTCTTCACAAATCTTTGGCTTAATGATAAGTTATGTTACCTGATGGGAAAATACTCTTTGAAACAGGAAGAAATTGTGTATGGAGTTTTTTTCAGGCTGTTTTGGGCAATGTTCCTCAGCCTGTGTAAACCAAAGAACTAACCAGCCTTGGAAAAAAAAAAAAACAACAAACAATATGTATCAAAGAGTTGTGTGCATTTGTGTGATGTGAGCCACCTGCTGCAATGAAAAATTAGACTAATCTTCAAATGCTCATTTTGACTTTGATTTTCCCCATGTATGTTACACATCTGGATGCATTGGTCTTTTATCAATCTTGCCTGTTGAGACAAGATGCTTCACTGGGGTGGTGATGCGATGCTGGAGCAGGTACCCAGGGAGGCTGTGGGATCACCACCTCGGGGGCTTTCAACGCTCTGGTGGCTGACCGGCTCTGGTGTTTGCAATAATCCTGCTACAAGTGGAAAGTTGGGCTTGGCAATCTCCAGGTGCCCTTCCCAGCAAACACATCCATGCTTCTATGGTCTTTTGCAAGTGTCGCATCTTCTAGTGTGTTGTGGGCCGCAATCAGGGCAGTATTGACCTGAAGCAGCTTCAGACTAACATGCAACCTCAGGGACAGCAGAGCTTCCCATGCAGAGTGTGGACATGTTACATGCAAGATCTGAATTCATGAACTTGTAGGCGAAACTATTCTTGTATCATACCCTACTACACGTACTGAGGCTTAAAATCTTGATTTTTTTTTTTTTTTTTTTTTTTTCCCCATGTGGGCATTTTGCTACGGCCTCTTGGTTGGAAGAACTTGGATTTCCTCTCTAGACAGCAAAGAAAACCCATCCAGAGAGCCAGCTCAGTCCTCCAAAACTGGCTTCACCTATGACTGGGGAGCTTGAGCTGCCCTTGGGCACTGCTTCTCTCTAAGCCATAGCTTAGAAAGCACCCACAGTGGCTGTTGCTGTGTTTCATGGGACCACAAATGAAAATTAGAGGATGAGTCCTGGCCCTGGTGTTCTCATTGTGTTGATCGTCTCACGTCATGCCCTTTTTGCATGTAGACTGGCAAATTGAAGTCCTAATCTACACCTTCCTTGGGTGGCACGATGCCCATGACCAGGCATAGGGACAATGAAACTACACCAGGTCTTATGATATGCCTGCATTTACCTGCCTGGGCTTTTACCCCAGTGTAGATAGAGCCCATATTTCAGGATAATCCTCAACATCATAAATTTACCTGTGCAGATGGGACCCAAAGGGAATATTAGAACAACGAAGAAAAACAACAAGGAAAAATGTACCTATTAGGCAATCTGAACCTTTGTGCAGCCTTCATTAGTACCAGCAGGGTTATAGTTACTTTTAATCATTCAAGTAACTGTGCTAGTGAAAACTTTCAACTTTCAGTCATTTAAATTGGAAAGGTCTTTAAAATATTTATTATTACTGTAAATCACGCAATTTCAGGTCAAAGCAGAAGCATTTGTTGGATTCAAGCAGGATCCTGAGTTGTTTTCTTACCTGGAGGTTGAGTCCTGGTGGAAAGGTCTGTGTTTCTAATTTTGCTGTGCTATTTTGTGACTATGAGATGATGGGAACACCATTATGCTGTGCTATTTTCTATTTTTTAATTGGTCGTTCATACACAGGTCTGGCTGGAGTTGAAAATCTCAGGGAAAAAGCCATTAACACCTGCATGTTTGACCTGCAGTTTATAAATCAGAACATATGTTTTCATATTTCTAACCCCTCAAAACCAGAAAAACGTGTTAGTGGATATTTGCAGCAACTCAGATGCACGTTGTCTTTCCAGTGTCAGCAGACTAGGGTGTCAAAAGGTATAAATCATTGCAATTACATGGATTTTGCCTGAGGTCTAGCCTTGACTGATACCTTTCGTAAATAAGATATTACTGGGGACAGGGAACATGTGCACTTCTTAACCTGCTGTATTACAACTGCAAAATGCCACTCTTGCTCTCTTTGTGTGTGTGTAGGGCATCTAAAAGTTTTGGTGGATTTCTCCATATTATCTGTGGACAACTGGCATCTTAGATGGTTTATGTAGCTTGCCATTTTGGAAAACCCTTAAGCATGTACTTGCATCCTGTTGCAATCGCTGTTGAAATCGGCAAGACTGTCTTTTGCACTTGCTGTTCATCCCAATTTAGCTCAGTAGGGTCATTAACAAAGTCTGTGTGGAGTGGCTGATACTGATGCAATGGTGCAAGTGTGATGGGAGAAATGCTCTCGTCTTTTGATCCCAAAGCAAACCTATCTAAGCATGGCTCTGAGCTGCCGAACTTGTCCTATCCTTCCCACTTTTGATGAGCACACCTTCAGCAAATGCACTGCCTGCATGGCTTCGATACTCTCGGCGTGGCTCCTGCTGCTCACCTGGCAGTGCTGTGCTGACCATGCTGGGTGCCGTGCAGAGATGCATCACTGCAGGTTTTCAATCCTTTCAACATTTGTGTTTTGCTTGAAGAGGTGGCACAAGGAAAATGTGCTTGAAGGGCTGGTGAAGTGGGCTGACTTCTTGAAGGTGATGTCTGAGATCTCATTGACTTCCATAGAAGAAAAATTGGACCTAATTACATCCCTGAGCTGTGAACTTTCATCTGCAAGAAAATAGCAATTTTATTATACCCAGACTTGATTTTGTATTTAGGCTGTACATTTAAAAAAACCCCGTCAGATGGATCAGTGGATCATGATAGAAAAAAGCGTATATGAAAGAAAAAGAAATCAATGAATCTGGGAACATAACACCTTCAAAAAGTTCCTACCCCTGCTGTCCTGTCATTTTAGGTGACAAAGATGTACCCATTTTTTGTTTGAAGGGAAGGAATTAAACAGAAGGAAAAAAAAAAAAA
>JAAGAY010133674.1:0-90699 GCA_011801015.1 Ardeotis arabs
GCTGGAGAGGTGGGCCCGTGCCAACCTCATGCAGTTCAACCAGGCCAAGTGCAAGGTCCTGCACATGGGTCGTGGCAATCCCAGGCACAAATCCAGGCTGGGTGGAGAATGGATGGAGAGCAGCCCTGAGGAGAAGGACTTGGGAGTGCTGGTGGACGAGAAGCTCAACATGAGCAGGCAATGTGCCCTTGCAGCCCAGAAGGCCAACGGCATCCTGGGCTGCATCAAGAGGAGCGTGGCCAGCAGGTCGAGGGAGGGGATTCTCCCCCTCTACTCTGCCCTACAAGAAAGATGGGGAGAGGCTGTTCAGTAGAGCCTGTTGTGATAGGACGAGGGCTAATGGTTTTAAAATAGAGGGAGGTAGATTTAGATTGGATATTAGGAAAAAATTTTTTACACTGAGGGTGATGGAGCACTGTCCCAGGTTGCCCAGAGAGGCAGTGGATGCCCCATCCCTGGAAACATTCAAGGCCAGGCTGGATGAAGCTCTGAGCAACCTGATCTGGTTGGAGATGTCCCTGCTCCTTCCAGGGGGGTTGGACTAGATGACCTTTGAAGGTCCCTTCCAACTCTAACCATTCCATGATTCTATGATATTGTGTAGAATTTTGGACTATGATTTTTTTTGTCTGTGGAATGTTTCGTAAGAGGGAAGAATATCATTCTTTTCCAGTAAAAGGAAAGAAGGGAAAAATCTGTCTGTGGTACTATAAAAATGAAAGAAATGGTTACTGAGATTGAAAGAGAAGCAACAATCTCCAGTCAATCCCACTTTTTCTGGTTAAATATAGATTAACTAAGACACTATAAACCTGTTACTTTGCAGGCTTGAGGACACAAAAAATTAAAAGATTCTACACCTAACAGTTTAAAACATGATTTGGGTAGTTGTTATTGTGTGTGGGTGAGAACATGCGCTGAAAACCCTATCGTTGCACTTTGTTTGGTGTATTTCCTTGGAAAGGGATAAAATGACCTTACTTAATTGTCAGCTTGCTTCTAAAACAAATAGTGACAAATCCGCAAACTTACAGAGACAAAATAAAACTGCCAGTTTGGAAAGGGGTGTCTGATTTTGTTTGCTTATTTGTAGTCTGGGGAATCTTTGTATCTGTGTATACTTTTTCCAGATGACAAGTATTAATAATAAACTGTATTTCCATGCAGCTGTGTAGTGTCCTTGCAAGCTCTCACTGCACAAACAGATGGGTGGAGGACAGAAGACCAAGTGGTACCAATTCCAGAGAAACTTATCTAGAGAACACATGGCAATAGCACTTAACTGAGATACTGGCCACAAAAAAAAAGAAACGGGAAGCTCAGAGTTGCAACGCTTGTATTTCCCTGAAATACAACAGACTATTACCTAAGAGGGTAGAGAACTCAACTCTTCCCCTGGCACTTGACACCACTGAAAAGAGCCTGGGTCCATCTTCTACATGTACTTCATGGGGCTCTGAGCGACCTGATCTAGTGGGGGATGTCCCTGCTCCTTGCAGGGGGGTTGGACTAGATGACCTTTGAAGGTCCCTTCCAACCCTAACCATTCTATGATTCTATGAAATTCTCTTGGGAAGTTCTCTTTTAACTGCTGGAAGTTGTAATAACTCCACTGGGATAACCTGGAGATCTGTGTTGTAGGATAATTGTGTCCTTTTCATACCTTGAGAAATCCCTTTCCAGCTTTCCCAAGTGTAATCAGAATGTTGGCTATTGCGTGACGCTGTTTTCTGCCAGCGTTCCTTTCCTACGGGAGGTATCACTAAGTTCGTTCTCTTTCAAGAGCCATCTTTTCTTACAGTAGTATCCACAGTGAAATGAGCAAGCTAAACTAAACTCCCCAAAACTACAAACAAACAAAAAGTTAAAGATGGGAGAAAAATAGATATATTTTCAATATATGCATTTTTAATTCTTAATTTTGTAACTGTTTTGAATACTCGTGCTAATCCCTCTACAGCCTATCTAAACCAGCAGCGATAGGTTGTGAAACACGTGAAAAAGGCAAATCAAATGGAAACTCAGTATGCTAGCAACGGAACGCGGGGTTATAGTGCTCTTACACTAGGACAGGAGCTAACTGCTGAGTGCCGTTACTTGTTTCCTTGGACATTAACCACATGTGGAGCTGTGTGTGAAAACGAAGTGATATATTCAGTGAGAAATAGTGCATTGTGAGAAAGTCTTCCCTGAAACATTGGCTGAAAATTATTTAAGACATGATCCATGCAGATATAAATTTACGGTACTGAAAAGACTTGGAAATCTGCGGGAAATCTTGAGGAGGAAATCTTCCTTCCACACAAAAGGAATTTTCTCTGGTTTTGTTCACTTGCTTTTTGTTGGAATTCTGATTGTTTTCCAGCCGCGCAATGCTGTTGGCTGCACAGATGTGCTTTTACAACCACAATTCTCAAACAGTCAAGTTTTATGTCTCTCTACGGGCCTTTAAGATTAGAACTGGTGTTATTGCTAGCTTTAACCCATGTAGACAGTCTGAGTATGGGGATAAAGTAATCAGCACCATTTGTGTCTTTCAAAATATACAGAGAATGTTCCCTCACTTCCTTTGTTCTATGTGGCCTTCTAAGAAGGTGTTTTTTTCTGAGTGTTCATATTAGATTTATTTACACCTTGTTATCAGCAAACAGCATTTCCAGATTTTGTGCCATCATGTAGAGATTTTATACCGTATACTCTAGTTTCAGCTGTGTAGCTAATAATTGTACATAACTGCTTAAAAATAAAATGGCATGCTAACTAACTTTTAAAAAAATGTTCTCAAACTATTTCGTGCAGTCATTTTGGGCTTGACTCTCTTCCTTATATAGTAGGAAAGTGTTCCTGAATTTAGGCGTGCCGTGTGTCCCATGAGAAAATTTGACAGTACTGAATTTGTTTGAGTTGTCTCTTTCAGAAAGACAAATTTCAAGTTAAATTATACTGGACATGTTCTGAGTACTCAGAGGCTTATCAGCTTTTTATATTAGTGCTTATCAGTTTTATGAGTTGCTGATCCAATAGTCCATGAAATACTTGAGACACAAAATGCATAATTACTTTAAGATCCTCGTTACTGAATTTGAGCTGCATGTGAATTTTCAGAATTAACACACGAGACGTGTAGCTAAAGATTAAATATAATCTATAGCTGTATTATTTATGTTTCCAATTTCTTGTGTTGCAGAAATCAACCATGCACAAGCATTGGCCATTTTCTCTTTGTAAATGGCAGGTGTGTTTACCAAACACCTAGAAAAACAGATTAAAGTCCAGGTATCTGCTCTACCTGTGTGCTTCCCAAACTTTTAGGCCTGTGGAACCCCATGTCCTAGGAGTAATAGTTTTAAAATAGAGGGAGGTAGATTTAGATTAGATATTAGGAAAAATTTTTTTTACACTGAGGGAGGTAGAACACTGGCCCAGGTTGCCCAGAAAGGTGGTGGATGCCCCATCCTGGGAAACGTTCAAGGCTAGGTTGGACGCCTGATCTGGTTGGAGATGTCCCTGCTTCTTGCAGGGGGGTTGGACTGGGTGGGCTTTGAAGGTCCCTTCCCACCCAAACCATTCTATGACTCTATGTCCAGAGTCCAGACAGCTGGAAGACTCCACAGATGCTGATAGTTTGTTTGGTTCTAATTGACAACATGTGTTTAATGTAATTGCTTTCAAAACAAGCACATTCATAAGATAAACTATCCAAAAATCTGTTATGTAAGGAATCAGATTTCTCCAGATTTTTGTTTTCATCAAGACAGTAAAGATACACAGTTTCTCTTTAATCAAAAAGGCTTCATTTGATTTTTGTACGGTATACGGCTGCAGAGAAAGAGATGCCTTGTTCTTGCACAGCAGCTATGCTTCTGATTTGTGCCTGATTTGCACCAGCAGCATAACTGATCTGTTGGTGCTTTGTGTCCTTGACCTGGCACGGACCCACATGATGAAAAATGAGCTTTAGTCTACTAACGTGGTAGATTTTGACTTAGGCTACTGTTAATTCTTTTAATTTGCAATGCGCTAGGGGGCAGGTTGTATGCTATAGTGTGCTTGGATCAGACGATCTTATTGGAAGGGGTGCTGAATTGGGAAGATGGAATCAAACCGAACATGAAAGAGGTTTTGGGAAGGAGTAATTGCACCTTTGGTTCAGGAGTTTTGTAACTAGGTGGGAAAAGTT
This sequence comes from Ardeotis arabs, assembly GCA_011801015.1. Taxonomy (NCBI): domain Eukaryota; kingdom Metazoa; phylum Chordata; class Aves; order Otidiformes; family Otididae; genus Ardeotis; species Ardeotis arabs. Next base: position 4,181 of record JAAGAY010133674.1, read on the forward strand.
GGGATGTGGTTGCTGCCCAAAGCTTACATTATGATGAGATTAGTTCTCTCTGTTCACTTCAGGTATCTGGGCAGTGTAATGAAATGACTTTGGAAAACTTCCTTCTCTTTCTTTCTGTGTTTGGTTTCAGGATGAGTGCGTAATCCAGTGTATTTTGATTAGTACTGCAATTAAATCACACATCTTCAGCCAACTGTATACATTTCTTTTGGCAACACAACAGCTATTTTCATTTTTTCTGTCAGAAGAACAGAGGAGAAACTTGGTATTCGCACAAACTACAGAAAATACAATTTGATCATGAATACAAGTCTTCCAAGATTGTTTTCCTTTCTTCTTTTGGATCTGAAGTGAGTTCTGGTTCAGCACCCCTGTGACATCAGAGAAGAGAGGTGCCTGTGCTACAGAATTGTCCTTGGCTCTGGTGCTCCAGCTGTATGACTGCTGGTCTGACGTTTACTTTCTTTTGTTAGGAGGAATGCTCATCTAGTCCTGTCCCCTAAACAGCGTGTGTGATGGCTGCAGTACTGGCTCCTTTCTCAAGGTTACGTCTGCTTCAAGACTGTTTATCTGCTGCCTGATACAGTCTCTTACCTTCTTCCTTGTGCTCAGTTGATCTCTCCTATTGCTAGCCCTGTATACACATGGTTAGAAATGTGAATTTTGACATAGGCACAGACTTTCAGGGCTGTAGTTGATCCACTCTTGGGGAGGATTCACAGTGATTTCCAAAGTTCTTTCTAGATCCGTTTTCCCCCATCTAAAAGAATATCGTTATGGCTTTGGGATGTCTACCGATGGAGAAAATAACAGGACAGGTAAAGTATCTGCATGAAAACATGTTCTCCAAGGGCTTCCTCCTCTGAATGAATTTCAAGAACGTTTCCAAAACTTCAAATTATTATTACATGCACAATCCTAATTGTTTAATTTTCTCTTGGAGATGGCTTGTTCCCATCATTTTAATTGTGACTTCATAGGAGGATTCATAGCATAGGCCATGGCCCAGTATGTCATGCAGTTTGGTGGGTTTTGGCCAAGAGCTCTGTTTATTTGGGTTTGTAATTAAAAGATAAGTATGCTTACATGATCCAGGAGCCTCACCTTTTTCCTTATTGTATCTTTAAAATATTTTCTACATGTAGAGTTAAAGTATCAGCCTTTATCCCTCATGAAAAAGTGAAAGATTTGAAAATACCATGATTCAAAGTTAAATTTAGAATGTTTTCTCTAGGAGGAGGCTTACTTGTCACAGGAAATAGACGTGCATTATTTGTGTAATTTGTAAGTAATTTGGTTTAGTTACAGATTATTTAAAGTTTTTCAGGGGGATTTATTTTTGTTAAGGGACAAACAGGCCTAGTCCTATTTCCTATTTTAGGTAAAGTATCCAAATATAGCAGTGGTACCAAGTAGTTTATTTCCAGTTTTGTGGTAGGTGGAGAAGGAACGAGTTCAAACATTTTCAAGGGTAAGGCATACTTTTTCCTTCAGTCACTATGTTTATGTGGCTGCTCATTTGCTACACTTCAACATGAAACCCAGAGCAAAAGGCCTTGTGTGAAACTAGTGTGATGAGAGGGAGTGTTCAAAAATGCGTGTCTGGTTTTTGTGCAGAGAAAGAGATTAAATACGGTCCATCAGAGAACTCTCTTCCTTTTGGTTTCACCACTTGTTTGTGTGTAGGAAGAGATGGGAGACTGCATGAATAAAGTTGGATTATGTGTGTTATAAAAATAGGTGAGAAAAAAGTATTAAAATAAAGTGTGAGGAGGACCAGAATACGGTACTAAAAATCCTTATGCCTCATTAGGAAAACAGAATACATTGATTAACAAATGTCACAAAATGAATGGTGTTCTGAAAAATTAGAAGTTCAAAGCCTGGCGTCCGCTTGTTCTGTAGTCAAAATGTAGCGTTGGTCAGAGGAAGGAAGGCCTCATAAATGTCATCTTATTCTGCTTGCACTGTGCAACTACTGTCTGGGGAGGCAAGGAGGTGCTTTGAGAACTTGGGATATAAACCAGAATTCTATCATCAAAATACAGAAAATTGGACTGTGGCCATGAAAAATACTCATTCTAGCCCAGCCCTGGGCAGGTGACAACCAAAGGTCTTTTCCTCTAGCACACTGTAACGCCAGAAAAGAGAAAGGGGTAATAGATTTAGTACTGAAGGAAAGATTCGAGACGATAAATCAATTTGAGGTTAATCCGCAGCTCTTTAAAGGTAGACCTTTGCTGTCAGGTCTGGCTTTGTCATCAAAAGTCTGAGCTTTAAGAAGTCAAGGAGTAGGGAGAAGAGGAAGGAAATGCTCAGATTTCCTTTTCAGGATTTGGGTGTAGTTTAAAAGCACCATGCACTGCCTGTACCATGGTGGTAAGATGGTGGTAATGAAGACTAAGATGTTATTACTGCGGTAACCGACAAACTCCAGTGATGTAATGTAAGCTGGGCTGACCTAACGATACACAAACGCCTGTGTGAAACTTGCTTTGTAAGGCCACTTCCACGGGATCCAGTATTTCCACAACATCCAGTAATACCTCTTTAATGGTGTCCTTTCTAAACTGATCTGACCAGATCCTCATAACAAAGAAACAAAAAGATGAGAAACAGGAAAAGCTAGATCTTGGAGTGACTTTAGAAGAGAAACAAGTGGAAGAATGAGGATTATTCAGTTTAGAAAGAAATCAAAGTTAAAAGGTAAGTTGGAAAGTAATTCCAGTTAAGTAATGAAAGCGTTGGTAAGGACACAAAGCGACTGTATGGAATAATTTATTAAAACCTCTTTAAAGATCTTTTTTTTTTTTTTTTTTTCCCATAGCATCCCTTTGTCTTTTCCATTCGTGTACAGTGAGATCAGACAATGGTTAGACATACAGGTAGATAAGAATAAAGTTTTTTTGCCAGTGTCTGTCAGTAGTTCAGGCTGAAGGACAGCAGTCATTTATTCTGACCTTAAAATACCTGAATAATAAATTCAAAAGGTGATGCTTCCTGGAAACAATGAAATGAGGTAATTACTGGAAATGCCCATCTGACAGCTTTAAATATGGCAGCCATCTTTACAAATGGCTTTGTCAAGCACAGACAACTTTCTCTGTTAAACTTTTCTTCCTTTTTTGTTCTTAGCAGCCTGTAGATCACTGACTGGGAAGATGACCAATTAAATAAAACCAAAACATAGTATTGTTATCATCAGCATCTCATGTAATTGGTACTAAATTCCTAGAACGTTTAGCCTTTTTTACCTTCTGTTAAATTTTTACATGGAACATTGAAATAAAAAAAAGCCACCACCTTTTCTATAATAATAATATTATATGCAATGTCTACTTAATTTGCTTTTTCTTTTAGTGTACTGTTCACAATTTCATGTGGAATCACAGGAAGGCTGAGAGACCTGGAAGAGAAATTGCTTGCTTTTGATAAGTTTTAAAAAAAAAAAAAAAGTCCTTGTTTGAGGTTTAGGTGCCATTGCCTCAGGAGGTAGCTAGTAGGCAAACTTCATAAACTGATTGACATTTACAAACCCCTTGAGACTGACAGTTAATTTCTTCACAGATGACAGTCAGTACTTCTAAAATGAGAACTATACTATCCAATGAGCCATTGTGCATTTTCTGTATTTTAATTTCTGAGAGTAAGATAGGAATTTTCCTCAGAAGATTCTGATGTGTTTTTCTGTTTTTCCATTCTGATTTTCTGTTTAAATTATGTACCTAGAATAGTTATGATATTGTTTTGATATGTTTGTATGTTTCTAAGTAAAAGCAAAGATGCTTTTGTGTTGAAATTAGAGATAGTTTGTTTCTTCCATTTTACTATTGCAAGGTATTTGTATTTCTTTATCTGCTACCGCAGAACTCCTTATCTGAAATAACTCTTCAGTCATAAACTGATTTTTTTCTATTGCACCAATAATTTTTGTAACCTCTAGTGTAGTGATTGTTGAGGTTTTGCAGAGAAATTCTGATCTTGGTTGCAGCAGCACAAGTTTGGCATAGTGCTAAGTTTCAAGTGACTTGGTGCTGCAAAGAAAGGCTGTGGTTGTGAATATGCAGAGTTCCATCGAGTTCAGTGGGATAAAGCCTGAAAGTGTAGCAGCAGGTATGGACAGACCTCTTGTCTTAGTATGGAGAACAGAATACCAGCTTCTGGATTTCAGGGAATTCTGCCTGTATATTTTTGTAGAGGAAAAAAGAAATGCATATGGAAGAAGTAGTTATATGACTTACCTAATGGGAATGTAGTATGGTTTTCTGTGCTCAGAAACTCATCCTAAGAATATTCAGTTAGACTTTGATAAGGTTTGTCACTGTTTACAGAGGATATGCTTCTTTCTGGAATGATCAGCAGAGAGGAGACTAAAATCACGGTTACTCCTAATTTTTTAATTTTGCTTTTCTACTTGCCCTTAAAAAGGGGAGGATTGGCGATTTTGTGCCTATGCTATATATTTATTCACAAAAATCAGTTCACTTTGTGAAGAGCTGCACAAAAAGGGAAATCTTTGTTTTATGGAAACAGTAGTCAATCTGCATGAAGCAACTTTAGTCACTGGAGGTTTTGTTGCACACTGGAACATCTGAAACGGTGTATTTGTTCTTAAACTGCCTCAAGCACCGAGGCTGCGGTTTCAGTATCGTGGTTGGAGCTCTCGTGTTGGAAGAGTTTTGACCTCCAGTTTAATTGGCAGTTTGCTCACTACCCTTTTTCCTTTTGTGGTACATCTAGATATTTTTAAAAAATATGGAAGGACAGGTTGGCTTCCTGACAGGGTTTTGATGGAAAATTTCCTTAAGTAGATTTGGCTTTACATTTTTAGTCTGGAGGCTTTGCCATAGGCAGCCAGTGGTGGTATATAGGTGAAAGGTGGTCTGCTGATGTGAGAGGCTGCAGAGGAGAGGTTTTTTTTCTGTAGATGAAGAGACACAGCATTGTGAGAGTGGCTGGCAGGAGAAGTTAGCACTCTTTATGGATGGTAGTAGCAGCCCGATGGAAAGGCCTGAGAACGGAGAGGCGCGGTGACAATGATGTCCCGTTAATACAGGTCAGGTTTTATTATGCTGGAGAACCAGATACCCAAATTCAAATGCAGCAGAATTTGGACTTTTAGCAGCAGTGAGAATGCTGATTTTCTGTACTGGTTTAGCAGTTTGAAGCTAATTACAATTCTGAAAGCTCTCTAGCACGTAAAAATATTCTGTAATTATTTGAGTATTTTAAAAAAGGATTGAAAATACTTGTATCTTTCACCTCTCCTAGTAGAGGAAAAGAATGGTTGCTAAAACTAGTTTAAAAACAGAGTGAGGAGTCGGACATACTCAGCTGTGTATATACAAAGCTCAACAAGTTACAAAAAGAAATCGAATACATAGTAATGGCATGCTTCTCAATTTCACCCAAAATGTTCCTTCTTGCCTCCTAAAGTCTTGAGATATTTTGAAGTACCTGTATTGTGAGTTTATGTGGTTTACTGTCTGACATATGAGACCAGGTTATTCTTGGGTCGTATTTTTGAGATTTTCCCTGCAACCATAAGGGTGAGAAATATGTATTTACATGAAAGATGAGAATATACTGTGAGTTCTCGACTTCAGGAGTTGCAGATTCTCACGTTCCCATGATAAAATACTTAAATAGGGAACAGTAAAGTTAAAAAGTTAAGTTAAAGAAGAAGTTTAAAGGTAAAATGAGAAAGGGAAAGAAAGGGAATACAGGACTGGAGTGTCCTGTATATGTTATAAAACTGTTGTTCTCTCCTGTTGTTAAGAATGTGATAGATCATTGGGTTCAAAACAACTTTTATATTCTGTGTTTTTATGTTGCTTAGTTTACATTAGAAAATGTCTATTGCATAGAGATCAGAACCAGACATACCCAACTAAAGGGAAGCCCTCCAACTCTTACAGCTCTGTTTGCAGCTTTACTCATTTTTGGGACACTCAGTGGTCTGCTTGTGAGATGCAATAATTCAGCTTTCTATCAGGCTTTCAGTACTGCTTTATTCTTTACTTGAAAATAGTTCTTGTTCATCTTCTAAAAGATGAGCATCTTCTAAAAGAAAATATTTTATTTTCAAAGGCTTGGACTTCTTGCTTAGTCAAAGCAGGTTATTTGATGGGTTGAACTGTTAAAAATGAAAGTTTCTTTTGTTCAGCTATAACATGAAGAAGGGTGAGTGATGACGTCCATATGCTGTTCCAGGATTATCCTAAATGATGAGAGGTCCATCTTAGGATGTGGTTGTGCCCTTCTTGAGCGCAGATGGCCACTTGGGTTCCCTGTGGGCAGCAGACGCTGACCGAGTCCCTGGCAGGATCAGGCCATTCAGGTTGCCGGACCGTGCCGATGTAGGGCTGCCTGTAAAATCATCGGCTGCTTCCTGATTAGACCTTAATTTCTGATTTACTTCTTGCAAGCTCCTTTGCTGCACTTTTAAGACGCACGTGCCTGGCCATCACCAAGCATCCTGAGCGAGCCGCCGCAGCCCGCTTCTCCAGCCATGCCTGCCCAAGTCAACGAGGAGCCGAGCCTCCTGCGCGGTCAGGGGTCCCGCGTAGCGCCCTCCGCCAGCCGCAGCAGATGCAGAAGTTGGCAGCGGCCGCTTCTGTCCCTCCCCTTCCCTGCCGTTCCCTGCCCGCAGCCCCCCGGCTCCCCGCGGGCCGAGCCCCCTCCCCCAGCCGGGAGAAGGCATTGCGTGAGGAGATCGCCTTACCGGTTGTCTGCGGGGCGGCGGCTGCGAGCAGAGCTCCGCTGCTGCCGGGGCTGCGGGAGGACCCGGGGCCGCGGAGCGGGGCGGCAGCCCGTCTGCTGGCTGTTAGCTCCTGCGGGGCAGCTCCGGCTTTGGGGAACGATGTTTGTCAGCTACCTGACACTGACGGTGCTCTGCTCCCAGACGGCCGCGCTGGCGAGACCCGGGCGGGAGGTAAGGCGAGCCTCGTGTCTTCTCGGTAGTCGCCTTCTCCCGGTTGTGCGTTCTTCCTACCGATTCAGACGGATGCGGAGTGATTTTTATGTTGCCAGGCATTTTAGAATTGCCTGGTTTGCTTCATGCGTGAAAAGCTATTGCTTTGTTTTGGTTTAGTTTGGGGGGTTTTGTTTGTTTTGGTTTTGTGGTTTCGTTTGCTTCTTGGTTTTGGTATTTTTGCAAAAGCCTATAGATACTAATGGAGAGTCGTTTGAAAGTTTGCTGCTTTTGATTTGATATACAATATGCTTTCTGTGAGAGACGACTGTAATTTGTGAATTTTTCTTCACTAACATACAGAGAAATACGATACTCTGCAGCAGTAGATGGTAGTGCTCTATTCAGATTTTCTACAAAAAACTTTTTAATCATGCATATTTTTACAAAGAATATATTTTGGGGATGTAAGCTCCAGGCTCCATTACTTTAGTAGCATTCTTTTTGTTCAAATTCATGTAATTCTTAATATGTTGCAAGGCAGAAGGAATTTAATTTCTAAAAAAATGTATGTCATAATTAAAGAGGGACTTTATGCATTCTTAATATGAGAAATGTTCAGTAATGGAATAGAACAGCCCTTGCTATGCTCTAAAAAGTTGTTACTAGAGTTACCAAGAGCAGTTTTCCAGTTTTTCATCAAGTTCTTACTTCATACCAAAGCAGAAAATTTCAGTTACTCATTTGTCATTTAGGAAAGAATTCATCAAGCATAGTACTATTAGAGATGAAATACTCCATCTAATGAAGTTACTAGCAGAAAACACATTTGATCCTCATTCTCCTTTGCTCTAACTGAAATGTGATGTATAGTTATGCATTTTAAAGGAATCATTGGGTAGTTTTTGTTCCATAATATGCCTGCCTTAAGTAAATCTTCTGAAAACAGTGATTCTGCGTTTTCTTACAGTTTTGTCTTTTGTTAGCCCTGTCGTAAGTTTAGAGCAGCTAATAAAGTCCAGAGCAATTACTTTGCCTGGTAAAAGAAAGTGGAAGTGAACTGGAAACACCACCTTGTCCAGCAGTGTGTGGTTGACACTCTCTCTAGCTCATACGTCTAGACGTAAGCTGTATTTTACTTGCAAGGCGTTTTAAAAAGAGAAGTTGTAATGGTTTTGATTCAAGGAAACGTCTTTTAGTGAAATCCTGTGCTGCCTTTGATCCTATTAAAGCAGGGAAAAGTTTTCAGCAGAGGCTGGGGGAATTGAACTGGACTGATGAGCAGAGCAGCTGGAGGCTGATCATTGCCCTCTAGTTGTCACTCAAGTTTGTGACGTCCTGGCTGATTGTTACTGAGCACAGAAGATGATCGATGGACTCACCTTGTCCGGATCGAGGGACCTTCAAATGCGTACTGGCTCATATGGAAAGTATTTCTGTCACCCCCGTGTGCACATGTGGTCTGCGGATCCATATAAAGAATGAACCTAGAGCAGCAGCAGCGCTGCCTGCCAATTATCCTCGTTAGCAAGTGAAATAAAAGCAATGCTGTGTTCCTACCTGGAAATGAATTTCTGCATTAAAAGTGCAATGTGGAATGTTTTAGCACTGTGATCCATATGCCAAGTACTTTACTGTACTGTGTTTCGTAGGTTTTCAGCTAATACAGCAGACAGGTTATGAAAAATGGCCTGTTACTTTATCAATGAACCTTAGGTTGTAGATTTTAGTGAGAAAGTCTCTCCTTTATTATGTTCATATGGCTGATTTTGAAAATTATATAATAAAAATTATACTGTGTCTACTGTTATTAACACAGTAATTCTTTGTCCTGTATTGTAAGAGACCACCCGATAATCTTGTGCGTTTCCTTGCTCCAGCTGCAGAACCTTGGCTACATAAATATTATTTCTCTAGGAAATTACTCAGTTAAGATTTTTTCTGTGGTGGAGAGACAGAGAATAGAAGACAGGGAAAATAAGTGAAGCCTTTTTTAAAAGGAACCTGTATTGAAGTTTTGTGCTCCTTTGAACTGTTTTGTTTACTTCTCTGAATATTTTAATTGATTTATAGGTATGTATTTTTTAAAGTTCTGCTCATAAAAGTGTCAGTTTGTGATAGATTATAAAGCCAATGGGAAATCCCTTTTCTTGCCAGCTTGCTCTCTCTGTATTTTAATGCTGCAGAACTTTGACTGTTCAAGAAACAGAAAATTACAAAACTCCAACTGTTAGGTTTTTACCCCTATAATTCTTAAGGACCCCCTAACACTTGTTCTAATGTGTATATAATTATGTTCTGCTTTTCATTTGTTGTTGTGTTAAGGAATGACTTGGCATAGAGTCAGTGAAACTGCATTGCCTCACTTTTCCATTCAGGAGGGAAATAAGGTTGTATAGCTTTGCCGCTCACACCACATTTGCAGTGGCCAAGACCAAAATTCTTTGTGTGTGCTGCTTAGGAAATGAGCATGCCTCTCTTCATCCGTAGCTGGAAGCGCTAGCTGGTACCTCCTTCCAGGATCAGCCTTGCTAGAGGGTCGGAGTTCAGCTTCCTTCTCTCTGAGGTGCCCAGAGCAGTTGTCCTCATCAACAAACCGTACTGCTATCTTCTGTGACTGAGAAATGGCTACGGCTAAGTTGGCGTCAGATGGGAAACCTGTGTGATGAGGAGTTAGCAAGTAAAGATGAAGCAGAGTAGATGTACGTGATACTATGCAGAATGCATGAGGCCCGCACTCCTAATTTCAAAACAATACTTAATCAAGGTTTCCTCTTTCCCATTTCTTCTAATCTGGTGGTTTGGAATCCTCTCTAGCATGAAAATCGTTGGTTTGACTAGATACGTTGGGCTTGAGCAACTGGAGAGTCTTCCTGAGGAATAACCTATCCCATCCCCGTCTTTTCAAGTCTTCCTAAGCATATAATTGTTCTTCACTCGCTGCCGACCAGGTAGCCTTTTAAATATGGTTTTCTCAGTGTACTTGTTTTTGAGAAGAGAATTTCACCTTCGTTGAGATTTTAGTTGAATTCTCCTCCCGTTGCAGTAGCTTCTTTAATGTTGTACCCATTGGCCATGAGCTGGTACTGTCTGTACTGCTTGAATCAGTCAAGCTGTGCAAATGCCTGGCCTCCTCAGCCGCAAAGCAAAATCAAAGTGTACATTTGAGTTTTGTTTGTATTGTTTGCTGTTAGCATAAAAAAAAATTAAATCTAGCTGTCAGAATGTGTGAAGAAAGGGAACTAAGCCTCATGTACCTTAAATGTTGATTTTATCTATATTTTAATGTGGCAAGTAAAGATAATCTGACTAATTGTAAAAATACCTGATATAGGACCTAACACAGAGCTTTCAACAGGTTTAAGTAAACAGAAACTGGACTGTAAGATTTAAACCTAATTATTTTCAATTCTTGAATAATATTTGTTCAGGTAACAGGATGGTTCGCTACAGTTAATATAAAAAAGTTGTTTATAGAGGCAACATTTTGATGTAATTGTGTGGATACTAGTTACCTTTAAGAATATCTGGATACTAGACGCTGTTTAGCTTTCTTCTTAAAGCAGTTAACATGAAGCATAGATGATACTAAACAATGTCCTCAAAGGTTGTTTTTGTATATTTTTTTTTTTATGATAAATACTGTGTTTATTTAGTGACAGATATGAAATGCTTCCCTTTGGAATTCAGGAATAAAGAGGGTGAAAACATCACGTTTTACCTGCTAAAATGTGTAAGGGAGTCTGAGCAACTTTGAGTCTGAATCTTTGTATGCTACAGAATCTGCTGGTTCTCAGTGGTGGCTTATGGGCTGAGACATGGGACAGTGGTTTTACACTGTCTGAGTTGCAGGACCGGGAATAAACACACGGATGTGCGGAGGACCCCGTTGTCCTGAGCGCGCTCTCATTTCTGGTGGCTGTCCCCTCTGCAGTGTGTAACTTGTCCACAGGAGCCAGAGCAGCAATGTGAACTTGTCAGCATTTCAAGTAATCATTCCGTTCTGAACAGGTTCAGGTGTCACAATCCCGTTTCTCCTATTCCTAATTATTATCTTTCCTACCTTGTTGAAGACCCGTAATCCTTATTGTAAGCTTGAAGTTGTGATTTTGCTTCTGAAACTTTGCATATATGCATGCATATATATGTCTAGAATTAATTCTGTGCTCTACTGGCTGTGGAAGAAAAATTTTAATGGCGCATTCTAAAAAACATTGTCAGGGTATCTGTAGCCCTCTGTAGAATTCTTTCTTGCCTGCCCAGTCAGTTTCTGAGGTTAGCTGGGGAGTACAGCTCATCCCAGTGTGGTTTCTTATTTCCATGTGGTACAATATGAACAGAGCTTTCCCTTGCTGGTCTCGAAAGTAGGCTGCTTAAGAAAGAGGGGAAAAAAAACCCAACAAACAACTTGAGGTCATGGCCCTTTTGACAGTGTTTCTTGGTGGACTTTTTTTCTTGTCAATGAAGAGCTCTCTCCTGACTTGTTGGAGTAAAATTTCTGACCCTACGCAGTGGGATCTTCCAGCGTTACATGGTCAGACCTGATGCACATGTGGCACACGGTGGGTACTTGTGAGGAGGCATGGGGAGACACCTAATCAGTGGGTCACGCAAGAGTAGGCTGCTGAAATTTCAGTACATTTGTGTGGAAGGACGGTGTGGAGAATGAACATGGCAATGCTTGCACTACATGGCTGTTAATGATCCTCCTTTGTTGCATTCAGCTTTACGTTACCAGCCATATTGACATGGCCTTAATTGCTGTTGTACATGTGGATTTTGTTATCTTCAATTTTCTCCTCCTTGTGATAGTCCTGTGAGGTAGGGAGGTGCTGTTACACAGCTGTTAATTACAAATTCCTGGGCCAGAGAGGTAAAATAACATTCAGAAGCTCACAACAGTTGCCAGGAAGAAAAACTTTTAGATATGCTTGACAGATCTGCCTTTCCAGCACCTTAACCTAGCACTGTCTCCAAGAAACTCTGTAGGGCCAGGAAGCGACGTGGTTAACCTACGCCTGCTCGGTCACCAAGCTACGGTTACTGATACAACTTCTTCAGTTGCAGGCAGGGAGCACATGGTCTGACCCAAGAAAAGAAGCATTTCCATCTCTGACTCTTCATGGGGCCAGCATATAGAATGACAGAATGGTTTGGGTTGGCAGGGACCTTTAAAGCCCACCCAGTCCAACCCCCCTGCCAGGAGCAGGGACATCTCCAACCAGATCAGGTTGCTCAGAGCCTCATCCAACCTGGCCTTGAACGTTTCCAGGGATGGGGCATCCACCCCCTCTGTGGGCAACCTGGGCCAGTGCTCCACCACCCTTAGTGTAAAAAATATCTTCCTTGTGTCCAGTCGGAAAGAACAAGAAGCTGAGAACTGTGTAAGAAACTGAGACCTATATAAGAAAGCATATTTTCTCCCACTGACATACTGACAAAAATAATTTCTCATCTCTGTACCTGAGAATTCCTATCTGCAAGCCAAGGTTAACAGGGCTTCCATTGATTCTTCTGAGAAATTGATACGTCACCTTGACTATATGTGCCCATCACCCGTAACCCCTTCTGTTTAGGAAGCATGAGAATGTTTGAGAGCCTTTGTGGAACTGATGACTAAGGAGGGTTTGAACCATTTATTCATTTAGCATACATAAAAGAAAGTCATTTGGATTTATGTGAAAATTACCCTATTTGGAATCAGAAAAAACAGATGGTAATTTACATATGGCAGTAATTGCTGACGTCACCAACAGAACATCTGAAAGTGAGACGTACCATAGTGGAAAAATGATCCTGTCAAGTAAATATCCACAGGCGCGGCCAAATTATGAGAATGTGCTTGGTGTTGCTGTAGGTACTACAGACCATGGTGATTTGACCTCTGGCGTTCTTGCCCTACTCGTCCTAGCTTCACTGTCTGTCTGACCTGCGCTGAGTAACACAACCCTGTTTTGCTTTAAAAACTTTGATGCCAGCCAAGCCTAGCGGGACGTTCAGTTCAAAGTTGATTACGTTCTAGCAAAATGACTCAAAATGCGTTCTTTTGCCCTGTGGGACTAGGTGGAATAAATGTTCTTCCCATTTTCTTCTCAGGATTCTGCGGGGCTTGTAGTTCTTCCTGTGCTGGGTATCCTTGCCTGTTCTTGTGGGAAGGACAGGGCTGAAAGATTAGCAGAGCGGCGTGCGCTGGCAGGAGTCTGTAACGATACCTCCTTAATAGCCCTTGGATCGCAGGCCCGGATCCAAGGCCTTTCCACTCTGGGCTCCGGTTCGGGCTGTGCTGAGCTGCTTGTTCCGCGCTGTAAACACCCAAAAGGCAGATTGAGGGCTACAGTAATTCCCACAGTCCTTACAGCATCATGCTCAGTCCTACCGTCGTTAAGCTAAATTCATTAAGTCATTACCAAATAAATGGTCATGTGTGATGGATGAGCTAATTTGTTTCTTAGACGTGGTTCACAGATCGTTTTCTGGAAAGCTGTCCTAGAAACTTGTTGGATTACTTATTAGACAGACATATGTTTTAAAGAATTTACATGAATTTTCTGCCTGGAAATACTATTTTAGCTAGAACAGTTCACAGAACACTTCCTTTATCATATTTCATTATTACTATCAGTTCTTTTGATTTACTTGCTTTGTTTTTTTCTTTTTTTTTAATAATCACTTTTTGAAGTAATAATTCACTTAGAATTGAATGCTAATGAATATATTTTTATCACTGTAATGTAAATGCTTTTTCTTCTGGCACAGTTAGTTTATCTTGAATTTCTTAGAATTTTCATATTTGTTCCAAATGTGCTGAGTGTACAAATGGAGCAATGATGGGCAGGTTATATTAGGATGTATTGAAAGATATCCATAAAAGACAGGAAAAGGGGAGAATAAAATCTAGTAAGTAAAATAAGTCCCTATAATTGTTTCTAAATCATAACAGTCATTGCATAAATTAGTCTTTCTTCTAAAGAAGACTTCTTTGGTTTTCCTATCTCTTTATGGCAATGTTATAAAGCTCTGCATTTTTTTAAGTGCTCTGATGTATAATAGGGCACAGGAATGTGTTCCAAGCCTCATAAAACGTTTAATTAAAAGAATGGAAGTTCTTGTAAACTCCTGGTGGTTGCCTTTAAGTAATATCACTTCTTGCAACACGTGTTGTCCCCTCCCCCCATCCCACATCTGAGATTATCTTTCATTTTTTGTCCGGTGCTGTTGCGTTCCGCACGTGGCTGATGTACGCGTTTGAAGGCAGCGAGCTGATTAATGGCATCAGCCAGCCTCTTGCCCCCAGGGCCGTGCTGGAAAGGAGACCTGGCACACAAAAGGGGCTGCGCAGCGTTGCTAAACGTGCCCTGCTGTTAAAGCCAAGGCAAGCTTTCCTGAGATATGCTGCTGGGGGTGGGTTACTGCCGCGGCTGGGAGCCCGTGGGTCAGGAATTGGAGGGAATTACGTAGTGATTGGGAATGTAAAGTGAATTTTCAGTGTGTGGTTGAAAGGCAGCGGGTCGAAGTGAGCTGGTACGTGTGACACACATCCCTAGCCTTACTCGATCTGTAGCTTTCTTGGTTGTTCCTTCCGTATCGCTTACTGTGCGCCGCTGCCGAAAGGACAGCGGCAGGGATCAAACATCATCCGCCGGTGTGTTTAAGGACCCAAAGGCACCGGCACAGCAATTATATCACTGACAGCAGCTACATTGCTTCTCTTTAAAGACCCCTTCTAAATGAGACACATGAAAGTGGAGCATGAGAGAGTATTAAATTAAAGGTTTGCCTGGGTATGCGATTGCCTGAAGCTGTCGATCTGTTTCTTCGTGGGTTAAGGGATTATTTTCCCAGTGTGTGGGTTGTGAGGAAGGTTTTATCGAGAGACAGAAGTTTTTGACAAATTTCCACTCCCACCCATTTGGCAGACACAGGAGAGTGAGGTGAATTAGGAGTCAGTAAATTGATCCTTCCAACCATAACTGCTTTTTGACTGCAGCGTAATGTTTGCTTCCATTTTTCATGAGATTTCTTCCCAAGATGTTGTAGTGGTGGGAATAAATCCTTTAACATATTTGACCTAAAGAAAAAATCCTTCTGTTGTTGAAATATATTGGTAAGAAACTACTTCTTTCATTGAAAATGTAAAAGGTTTTTAGAACTGTGTTTTTAAAAGATACCTACTAATGTGTAAGTCATCACAGGTAAAGGATAACAGCTCTAGAAAGCTTGGTATTATAATATAAGATTGCCTCCTTGCTCCGTGGAAGTTCGAAGTGCAGAAGCAACAGTACAAACATGTGGAAATGCTGCGTTTTAACCCCAAACAGTTAATAGATTTACCATAAGAAATGACCCCTCTAAGGAAACAGCTCTTCTTTCTCTTAATGTAATTATTTCAGTGTACTCTTGAAGTGAGTTTTAAGTAACTGCTGCAGAGGCAACAAAAGCATGTTGGATAACGTTCAGTGTATGGAGGGTACATTAACATCTGCACAGGAATGGAGCGTTTGAAACACGTGCTGGACTCTTGCTTGTGAGCACTTGAAAAGTGAGATTTATTTAGTGCTCAAATGAGCAGGTGAGAGTGAAGTATTCTAGCCAGGAGCACCAAGGGTTTTGATGTTAGCTATGAACCAATATCCTCTAGAAAAGCACAAGGACACAATACCTATATAAATTACTTTTCTTATTTCCTCATTAAGTGGAAAATTCTTTGCTGAATTATGTTGTTTGAGCCAATCTATTGAACTGAAGACAACTTTGGTTTTGTTAAGTACTTGCTTATATGTCAGGCATGGATTTTCTCGGGAGTGTGGAGGAACTGGAAGAGGGTAAGTGACAGGGGCATTGCGGCCCCAGGCCGTTAAGGGTAGCACACGCAGACCTTGCTTGTGGCACAGGTGATTACGTCATTTGCTCTGGCTGCGTCTCATCCTGTTGAAATTTCCAGGTATTCAGATGGTTGTCTGGTATGTCAAGGTTAACTGCTCAGTGTTGTCCTCAGGCTGCCTGATAGAGTGTACGCCAAGTGCTCGTAGCATGTTATGTTCATTGAGACACGTGGTTGCTGGTGATGTGATGGCACCTGGAAGACCAATGCATTACCAAAGAAACCAGCAATTAAGAATGATCAACAATTATAATGGTTTATTGTGGTTTGGGAAATTAAGAAGGCTAAAGCAAAGCAAAGTGGTAAGCAACTCTGCTGTCGGACCATTCTGATAGTGGGAGCCAGGACATACCTGGTGCATCCAGCTGCCATACTGTGGCTACTGGGGTTATCTCCAGTAAGAGACTGGTCAGCAGAGGCTGGGTTGTGTCCTGCCTTTTCTTTCTGAATGGCTGCTGCTTCTAATGGTCAGATGAGAGCATGACAACTAGCAGTGACAACTAATACCATCATGCTTTATTTGTAATGGTAGAAAACAGTTTCTAACCACATAAAAATGGTTAATAACTAAGTAAAACCATGCTTAGGGTTCAAATAAAGGTAAACAATTGTAATAACTTATTCAGAAGCAATTAGAAAGATCAGTAATCTTATTTTTAGGTGTACTAACTTGTCTTCACATATCTGTGTCAATACCAAGAGGCTTTAATGGAACGTTAGTCTCAGTGAGAATCAGGCCAGGAATCTATTGGTTTCTTCTTTATTCTTACTCCTAACAAGCTGCCTAAAATCACACTATTTTAAAGATGATAATCAATGTTATCTGGTAAGCCTGGGTTTTTTCTCTCCATCATTTTAGCTTTAGTAGTGGACACATCGAGTCATTAGGCTAATTTTGGTTTAGTCATTCTCGCTGCAGTAGGCTCTGCTTGTGATAAAAGAAACATCTAATTCTTGTATGATTTTCCCAAAGGCAATTTTAGAAAAGAATAATCAGTAAATATCTGTTTACAAGACAAGATACAGTGTATTGACGAAGCAGGAGTCGTTTGGAAACATTGAATACATTTTTCCATTTTGTCCGAAGTCGGTATCATGATGCACAGAAGCCCACAGTCCTTGCAGAGAATGGCGGGTGGTGTAGCTCCAGCTGTATACGCAACCGGTCATTTTAAGAACTGATTGAGAGCAGATGAGATCAAAAGTTAACATCTGCAGCTGTTTCCAGCTGCTAAATAAGCATTAAAGAGCTGGTGAGGCTGTATTTCAGTGAAGGGAAAACACTTCAGAACTCGCAAGAACAAATATCAGTGCTGTAGCGCTGTAGCTCAGTTCTCGCCCAGGTTTCGGGACTGGATTCTTCTCTCTGTTGAAGAGCAAGCTGGGAATACCGAGCAAGCAAGCTAGAACTTGTAGAACTTTCACATCTCCCTGTAAACGATATGAAGTTGGTTCTTGGATATAAACTGATGTTGCTAGGAAATGCTAATACTTCTGCTTCAAGTCAGAAGGAAATTTCTACTTTACCATAAACAGTTTGGCAAAATTTCAGAAAGTAAAGAGTGACTGCTATTGCTTAAAACATAGTTTGCTTTGAGAGGATTTGGCCATGGATCTGTAGGAGAGGAAGGAAATGACCTGTAAAACAGTCAGCCTTGTGGAAGCTATCGGAGACTTCGTTAGGGAGACATCGCAGGGAAGCAAATTGGAGGATCAATGCTGGGAATGTCAGGGTGGAGTCTTGGCTCAAATGAAGATGATGAAAGCCAAATTGTCACTGATTTAAAACTGTCGTAAGTGGGATTTTGTCCTATGCATCTCGGGATTTAGGAAAGAGATGTGCTGCCTTGATTAGATGCAAGTTTTCCTATATGCATTGGACAAATATCTGTACAATGGCTGAGTTGTAAATACATTGGCTGGTAGGATCTAGAAATAAATGTGGTATCCTGCAGCATAAGGAAGGGAAAAAACACCTGGTGTGGGGCATATCCGAAAATAATAAGAGCTGACTAAACTCTGCAAACCATTTTAGGTTTTAGAATGGCAGTGCTAAAACTTCAAGAGGAATGCTCTCCCTTTTTAATTCATCGAAGTGCTGTGACATAACAAGGTTCTGATTTATTATTATTTTTTTAAATCTAATTTTAAAACATTGTTGAGAGGTGGAGACTGGTGAATGCCCTGCGCGTAGTTCAAGGAGCATCCAGGCGTGGGCCTTGTACCAGTTAATCGCCTACGGCTCTGCCCGGATAACGGCCTTCTGCCAGTGGGCGGGAGAGTCAAACTCTGTTTCAGTCTGACGTTTGACGAAAGCAGTCTCACAGAGGGTTAGGTTGTAAGCTGCATGGATATTTAATTAGTAATTCTGCATAGAGGGAAAAGTGATGTTTTAGCCATATTGTTCCTCTTTTTTGCAGACAGTAAGTTTTCTTGTATGCTAGAGCTGCTGTGTGTGCCGCTGTTGGTGGTTAGTGTGAGTGTTTCTGCCGTCTTATCTCCATGCTGTATGTGATGATGTCTTTGTAACGGGCTCGTAATAGGTGAGTTCTCAGGCCGAATCAAAGACCAAACCCAGTATTTTCCAGTTGGATGTTTAACAAAGATTTAAAAATGTGATTAAGTCCTAGTACTTTGTGGTATTACAGCAATTATCACAGGATTATCCCCATTTCACTTTTTTTGATTTTTTTTTTTTACATTTTTTTTACATTTTTTACCTTTTTAATTTTTTATCTTTAAAAAAAGAGTGTTTACATTTAAGGAAAAGATCGTGTCAGTGTTGTGATCATTTTCCTTGTAGTCATCCTGTTTGGTAAGCATGACAGTTATAGCAACTAGTCAACATTATAATTTCTAACAACATCAACATCAGCTGTGATTAAAAATGACGCAATATACCACTGAAATTTTGGTACCCCTTTGTCAGAGACACACCCTGTTCAGCAGAGTACTTGAATTTGTTCACAGCTTCAAGTGTGTGAGAAGCTCCCTGGACATAGTGTGCAGGAGTTTCCTGCTCGGGTCAGGCCATAGTGAGCGTTACTTTTTGTAGAGGGTAGAAATTGCTGCACAAAGCAAGGGAACTGTGTTTCCAGCAGTGGTGAGACCGCAGGGTTACTGGCAACTAAGGAAAGATTGATTTTAGGGGATTCTCGGTGTGTATTTCTTATGTAGTGTCTTGAGACCCAAATGTTGTGGGAAATGATGTCTTCAGACATGTGAGAGTTATGAAAAATTAATTAGGTCAGGAGTTCCTGCTGGTGCAGATATTGGGAACTAACATTTTTTGCAATTGACCCATGGTGCTGAGATTAATAATTAAGACGTTTTTAAGAGGAACTTCATGGTGATATTTAAAAATGAAGTCATCACAGCTGTTCTTCCTGTTTTAAAAAAACCTCTTTTCTTCCTCAAAGAATAAAAAACTCTCAAAGCTACTCATAATTTTGTGCTTGGGAGAAAAAATATTTAATCAGAATTCAGTATGAAAAATACCAGAAGCTAACCAATTTATAACTGAAGAAAAAGAGAATTAGTTTTATTGCTCTGATGGTTATTTGTTCATTGACTGACTCCGTGGTAGAAGCAGCTCTGCTTGTCCATACAAGTTCTTTGGTTCATTGATCCTCGTTAACTGTTGAGAATACTGAGCCTTTGTCTCAGAGACTGGTTTTAGTGGGATTTTGGTTTGTTTGTTTGTGTTGTGTTTGTTTTAAGATTCAGTGCTTCCAGAGGACAAGAGTGCAGAGCGCTATCCATCTAATGATGATTTTTTTTTTTTTAGGTACAGTTTACCTCCCTGCACATTTTGATTTCAGTTTTTTGTTAAGTGTTTTATAGGCAAGCAGGCTGACAGCAGAGACTTTTTCTCTGCAGTGCAGTAAATACCTGTGAGGTTTTTTCCCCTATAAAATTTGCTTAATGTTTGAATAAAAATTTTCCCTTTTAATTTACAAATAGCATACTTCTATTTAAAAATTCATAGATATGTAAATGAAAAACTTAGTCTCCGTATTTTTTATATTTTTACCTTAAGATATTTGTAGCGTACACACGCGGTTAAGGCCTGTGAGTGTAGATTACTGCAGTGCCATTGAGGTGGGCCTATGAAATTTTCTCAGCTAATTTATGTAAGAAATTTCATGCTGCTTTGTTCCAAACAGGTGATTTTGCCAGAGTTTTTCTGTTTGGTTCCCTATGGGGATGTTTACCTAGAGTTACACTTCCCTTGTGTTCCCTTCTCTCCCTTTTGTCTGCTTTTAACTTTGTGTGTGAATCACGGACTTGTGAGTTTGCAGCTGTTTAAACCATGAAGAATGAAGATAACTGTAGTTGTGATACACAGCCATTCTAGGAAATGAGTAACCGCTCTTTTTCTGTTAAACTATCCACATACTTACCGATGTGTTTGCATCTACATATAAATGCAAGCATTTAGTCTCTTTGTGGTCTCTTTGCATTGCATCAGAACGGACTGTTTTAAAAATAATTCCTGAGTCGGACAAAAAAAGCTGGTTTTTGTGCGTTCTTCCGTGAGTTGTTATGGACAAAGTGTCCTTGATGTGTTACTGGTATCTGTTGTGTCCCTGGCACCAGTGAAAGTGAACTACTCATTTTAATTGCGTTCTATAGCATCTTCTGGATAGAAAATGTAATGTAGCAATGCTGCTGGATGCAGCAGACCCGGTTTCTGATGGCTTGCAGCCTTGATGTGTGTATTTGTAGGGTGCAGAAAGCCCAAACTACAGACCATAGTTTGTGAAGTCACGTCAGCAGTTGTAGAACATGATCAGATGCATGGACAGCTTGCTTTAGCAGTTGGGTGGTTGGGTTTTTCTTTGATTTTGGTTTTATTTTTTTTTTCCTACTAGGGATTTGTTGAACTTTTTCGGATAAAATACAGACTGGAAACCTTATAGTTTATGGTCAGAGGTCAAACTAAACTTCATGTCCTTGAAGCTCTAAAAAATGTAACTAATTTTTCTCCGTGGTATTTGTCACTTTTAAGTATTTTTACTGTTTTGTCTAGACAAAAAATAGAAGCAGGAATAGTCATACTGGAATATAAGATTAGAAGTGTCCTTGTGGATAAGCATGTCCAACTTGCTGTTGCAGGTCACCTTATCTTGTGATCTTTCTTCTAGACTAGACAATTTCCATCTTTGGTGCTTTTGTTTTGCCCTCTGTCCTTGAAGGTTCTGAGATTAGTTAAATTTAGGAATATGCCTTTTGTTTGGAAATAAACCTACAAAACTTGGTTAATCTAAATATTTGACAGTTTCCCAGAAAATATGTAAGGTCATGAACATCTCTGTAAGGCCTTTTGCATTTTCTGTTCAGAAATCGGAGTAATTTTGGAAACAGTTCCACAATAACAACTAAGAGCAAAGGCAAGCTTCTGATGTTTTTTTCTGATTTGGAACGTTATTGGAGTTGTTTTGTCAGCTTTATTTTCTTCCTATCAATACACCAATTTCTGTAGCTGCTTCTGTTTTGGCGGTATAGACTGACCCTGATTTAAGGGGTCTTTCCTGTACAGATCCTCTATTGTCTAGTTGGTCAGATGCTTTAAATAAAGATTTTCTGAAGCTGTGACTTTCAGAACAGGTAACTTCTGTATGGATTCTCTAACAGAGGTGAGATGGACTTCTACTGTCAGCTTTTTCTGACTGTGAGTACTAGTAGGATCACTTTCTTCTGCCTAATCTGTTATCAAAAACTGTCCTGCCTGTCTCCAACATACAGGTAAGCCAGTGAAGTTTTCAGTGTGTTTAAAACTGGTCAGATCTTAAAACTTCCCATTGACCAGTCCCTGTTCTGCCATGTATTTTTGTCTTGCGTTTGCTTGACTTAAGAGGTAGGAAACTTCTGGTAGCATCCGTAGCTGTATTAGTGTCACATAAGTGCTGCTCAGCCACGGGTGCTCTTCCTCGGTAAACTCCGCTGCGTGAGAGTAACTCCAGTCTTAAGGCAGATAGCTTTGCCTGGCTGACCTTACTTTTCTCATCTGTTAAACAGGGATAATGCAAAATTGTTAGGTGGTAGAACGCCTGCGATGAAAGCTGTATGTCATGACATTCTATAAATTATTTCCAAGTCCTACATGCTACTCACTTCTGAAACATCCTGTTCACGTTGCCAAACTTACCTTCATCTGGGAATCCTGAGGTGAAATGAGGGAGTCCCAAGCCACAGGACAGCATCAAAGCGTCCACAAATTGTCTTCAAAATCGCTGGTGTCACTAATCCCTTATTAGATATAATGAGGCCCTAAAATTTCTTTTTGAATGGCCTTCATTAACCGGAGCGCTGTGTAACTTGGAGAGGCAGATTTAAATGTCTTTGTTAACATAGCAAGAGAGGTTATTAGAGGTTAATCCCTGAAGCATGACATTTTTTAATGCAGCTATAAATTTATTTGTGTACATTAAAAATACAAATGCTTTAAAGTTCAGCTCTTACAGTCTGTCTGGTGCTTAACTCAATGCACAATCGTGGCAGGCTTCCAGCGAGCGGGTGTGCCAGGCTGCGGCGTTGGTTTCCCTGTAGTGGTGAAGCTGAAACCATCTGACTCCACATACTTGAAGGCAGTTTACTGTTGAATTGGCAGCAGTTGCGGTCAGGCTTCAGTTGTAAGAAAATGCTTTATTACTTCCAAGTTTCCCTTTCAGCAAAGAACACTTATAAGACTGTAAAACTGTGTCTGTCTAAGATCTGTCGTGGCAACCTGGTAGAACAGCATCTCTTTTTCATCTGAAGTTAGTGATTTCCAGCTATATGGAAGGCTAGAGTAGTAATATTTATTTGTCCTCTGACAAATCCTGTTTATCCTATTCTGTAAGCTTTGTCCCTTCTGAAATGCACTGGTTCGTGTCAACAATGTGGAGAGTTCAGTTCCTCTACTGGTTTTAAAAGAGGTGGAGTCATAACTGGTGGGAATACCTACTGCAGCATAGTTCAGCACCCTTGCCAAAAAGAAGGGGAGAAAAGTGTCACAGAGGTTTAAATCCACTCTATGTAAGGTGGCACAGGTTGATACCTTCTTCCCATCTTAATATCCAAGATAAAAATCCATCCTCGCTGCTTTTGTGTGTTGTAATTGTGCATGCTAGTCCATTTGCAGGACCAACTGACTTCACAAAATCCCTGGTTTTGGTCGCCTTCACCTAGATTTTTTTGGCAAGTACAGCAGTGGCATCATAACAGATTACCACACATGGCTTCCTTCCCAAGTGGAAAGTCAAGGTGTTTGTTAGCTTCTTTCAGACAAACCTGACGGACAGAATGCTTTCTGTTCCTGTTACTTGAAAAATATTGGGAGTACAAAGACAACAGACTTCTTTTTAGTGAAAACAACTCTTTGTGTGAGGAAAAAGAGAATCTGTGCCTGTATTACAGGTCTGAACTTTTCTGGAGATACTATTTTGCATCTGTCATAGTTTAGCCCCACTCAGGACCAAACTGCAGTCTCTCGCCCACTCTCCCCACCCTCTGAGGGAACAGGGAGAGATAACAGAACAAAAAGCTCCAGGTTTGAGATAAGGACAGGGAGAGATCATTGAAGTTACCGTTATGGGCAAAACAGACTCGACTTGGGGAAAATTATTTATTACTAAAACCAAAGCAGGATAATGTAGAAGAGAATAAGACATTTCGCCCCACCCCTCCCTCTTCCCGGGCTTAAACTTCATTTCAATCCTCTCTGCCTCCTTCTCCACCCCGAGCGGCACAGGGGGAAGAGGGAATGGAGGTTACGGTCAGTTCATCACACGTTGTTTTACGCCGCTACTTCGTCGTCAGGGGAAGAACTCCTCGCATTCCTCCCCTGCTCCAGCGTGGGGTCCCTCCCACGGGCCACAGTCCTTCGTGACACTGCTCCGGCGTGGGTCATCTCTTCCACGGGGTGCAGCCCCTCCAGAACGGCTGCCCCAGCGGGGCCTCCACGGGCCACAGCCTCCTTCGGGCACCCGCCTGAAGGGGCTACCACTGTTGCTGATGGGCTCGGCCTTGGCCAGTGGCGGGTCCATCACAGGGGAAACCTCTAGCAGCTTCTCACAGAAGCCACCCCTGTAGCCCTCCCTGCTACCAGAACCTTGCCGTGCAAACCCAGCACAATTAAAAAGGTTTAAACTTAATTTTGAAATGTTCTGAATATAGGGAAAAGTTGTTTTAAAAACTTTCAGAGTTGTTTATGTATAACTTCCTCAGATTTGAGTTTGTATTGAGGACTTCCCACCAGTTAGCAAGGCAGTTCATTCCTCTGATGATCATGTGTAGAGAGTGGTGCTGCTTGGATACATCTTTGAAAAGTCCTGTGTGTGGTTGGTACACAGGTGAGAATGCTTTGTCGTGATTTCTTACAGGTGCAGGACAGACACCACTGAGAAGAGGTAGAAAATCAGTTTGCAGGAGATCTGTCTGTTTTTTCTGTTACTTTTAAAATTCTGCTGCTTGTGTGGAACCTGAATCCTTAAATCTGCGTTCAAGGAGCGAGGGAGAGGTCTGAATGTCTGAGAGAGCTAATTTCAGGTAGCAGATCCAGCTGGCTTACTTGCATACTGCCAAAGCAGAAGAGTCGTACTTAAAAAATAGCAAAAGGCAGAAGTTAAGCTGTTAGATTTTTTATTGGTGGTATGTCATGCAGTCTTATCGAGGTCTCATGCTCAAAGTGAGCAAAAAAGTGCAGTTATTTATTTTATCAAAAGTTGAGTTTTATGAGGGTTGGAAACCTATTTATGAATTTGAATCTAAACCTAAAAGAAGCTGAAAGAGAGGGAAGGGAAACATGCAGAAGCAAATTAGAAAAGAACTGTGGTACTTAAAATGTAGTTCTGTGGAATGTTAAAGATTGGTGAAAATTGGTTTAATCAAATTAATGCTTCATTGTTAAGTTTTTGATTGTTTTTCTTCAGTTTGAAGCAGTTTTTGCTCTTAAACCGTTGTTGAAGTCCCCACGTCTGTTTTCTCGTGATCCTGATGGTGTTTAGGGCTGTCCAAATCTGAGAACACAGACCAAATTCGCAGAGAGCACCTACATACGTGTGAGAGAGGATTGACTCACGGGGGCACGTGCAGACGTGCTCAGGTGCCCTGAAGACCCAGAATGACAGGTCACAACAGCGATAGTCTAGCAGAATGTTTTGTTTTCTGTGAAGCATTTCTCTGAACCTAAATCTTTCTATATCTGATATTCTCCACAGTTTTCTCGTTGGGCTATGAGACACTGAAGAGGAGTTACAACAGGACACAGATGAGATTTAGGGAGGTAGATTTAGATTAGATACTAGGAAGAAATTTTTACGATGAGGTTGGTGAGGCACTGGCCCAGGTTGCCCAGAGAGGCGGTGGATGCCCCATCCCTGGAAACGTTCAAGACCAGGTTGGATGAGGCTCTGAGCAACCTGATCTGCTTGGAGATGTCCCTGCTCCTTGCAGGGAGGTTGGACTGGATGGGCTTTAACGGTCCCTTCCAACTCAAACCATCGTGTGATTCTCTGTAAGCAGCTTTAAGCAATGCTTCACACTCACGAGATACACAGATCTAAGCAGAGCTGCATGTTCAAGTAATCATTGCCTGCCTTTAGAGTTTTTACCTTAGGTCCCAGCTCTTTTTTTCCCATGGTTCCTGAGTAAGAAGTTGTACTGAAAAGCTGTACCTGCACATGGAATTAGTGTCATCATGGTCACTTAACTCTGTTGATAGTCGTACAAGCCTTTCTCTGTTCCTTTTGTCAAAATGTGTTCTACAACATAATGTAAATAATATGAAATTACTGAGATGCTCATTTGTATATTGTAAAGTAATTTATGGTTTTTGTGGTTGGAAACATGAACTATATACAAGCAGCAATGACTTTCACTCCCGTTCTCCTTAGCTTACAGAGCCACGTGTGTTCTGAGCCAACCCCAGCAGTTCTTACCCAGGCGAAACTCCCACTCGTTTCCCTGACTTCAGCGGGAGTTTTGCCCGAGTAAAGACTGAAGGATTTGGATCACCAGACTTAGGACATAGTTTGCTATATCCTTGGGCTGATTGCACAGAAGACAGTGGGTGTTTGAAGGAAAAAGGAAATACACTTTTTTCTACAGTAATTTCAACCCTGTTAGTGTGGAAGTTAAAAGCATTCCTTTTGAGAAAGCCTGGCCTCCACGCTCTGCCAGTGTGGGGCTGGGGACGTTAAGAATTACATCTGGAATTCTCTGTACGTTACCGCCAAGTTTAAGGGAATACTCTTCACTGAGTTAGAGTCAGTATTAGTGCGGTCGGTGTTTTTGTCCTGCGGTAACAGAGTAGATGTTCTGTGAAGTACAGCAGTGTACTGGCTTTCTCTGGCTTTACGTTTAACACAAAGACTGGCAAATATCCCACAAATATAAAAACCTTGAACCAAGTCCAGGACACTTTTATTTATTTACCCAATACAATAAATATACAAAAAGTCCATCTCACAATTATTTACTGCTTACAACTTGTTTAAAAGCTTGTCCAGGAAAATGCAGTTAGAACAGTTTTCCTCATCAGAGTGTTTACTGCCCAGGTACTGAGGTGAGCACCTACTTTTCACACAGCAGTGCAAAATAATCTTGAAATAGTAACAAATCAGAATATTAGTGTTTGACACCAACTTTTCCCTCTTGCCTGCGTCCAGAATATTGGAGAAGCAAGCCTGGAGTCCTTATATAGCAAAAATATAGCAGTGGAATCTTCCTGGCTATTTGTACGGTAGAATTCATGAGTTCCATACTCGACAGGATGTGAGGTTTGGAATTGTTCATGTGAAATTAGTTTTTGAGCTTTCACTCTTGTAGAGGCTGGGTACGTCATACATGCGGCCTGTTGAAATGTTGCTGTGGGCAGGATGGTGGTTGATAGGAATTGCACAGGAGTGTTTGCTTTTCTCGGAGCAGTTTATCTGCTCTTCTCGGTGGTGGTTAGATTAGGTACCACAGGAGCTCTGGTCTGTGGTATTCTACATAGCGCTGGAGAACGTACAGGAACGTGGAAACAGAACGGGGAAACGTGGATGAGACCTCATGCTGAACCCTGGCATCCTGAAACCCAGCCTCTGGATAGAAATCCTGTGGTGTATCCTCTGGCCAAAGCTCGGAGGAAGGGAAGTCTGCCAGGGAGGTCTGGAGCTGCACAGGGCTGTGGGGAGGGGATGGGAGGGCTGGATCCGAAACCATGATAGTTTATTCAGGCCTACAGATTTCATAGTCCCTTTTAAACAGCGTATGTCAGCCCAAACCCTTTGTTAATGTTAGCAGACTTTGAAGATTTTGTGTCAGAACTTCAAAGTGCTGCTAATTTTTGCTCTAGGGTAGAAAGTAGAATATTTAGGCTCTCTCTTAATTCTAGCATCAGGTTTCTGAAAGTCTCTACGATATGACTTTTTTTTTTCCTACTGAGACTGTACACATTGCATCCAGAATAATAGAAATAGTTCGTTTGGAAACTAATCTTATGTATGGGCAAAGAGACTTACGTCCTGCTTTCTTTGAATTCTAATCTGTGCATAGAGAAGTTTAACAGATAGTAGGAAACATCATATAGTGACTTTTTTTACAGCTTCATGTGAAGTGATGGTTGCAATCTGGGAGAAATTCTTCAGAAAGAAAATATTTTAAAAGTAATATGGTAAGTACATAATAGGCCAAGTTCTGTGGTCTTAATAAAGTTTCCTGATCCTACGTTTTGCAAGTCTATGCTGCTTGCATAAACTCCTTGAATTTCCTGGTCATCGATCCTGCTCAGTGTAGTGGAGGAGCAGAGAATGACTTTTCTTCCTGTCCTATTAACTGTGTGCTTGAATGTCTGTCTGGTCTTACGCTACACAGCGCGGAGTGGTGGAAACTCTTGGCTCTGCGTTGTGTACAGAGCACAGAGAAGTGGAAACTTCTGGCTCTGCTTCGTGCTAGCTTGTGCTTTGGGTGATTTATTCAGCATTGACATGGGAATATGGAAGCTTCTGTTGAGCATGCTGTCTTTGCAGTCTGACAGGTACGGTGATCCCCACTGCCACATAGCTCACCCTCGCTTCTTGAGCCGGAGGGACGTTGGCAAAAACTCATCTGGACCGATCCTGCGAAGATCTGGGAATTTTAAGACTATCAGGCAGAATTTTCCAGTGAAGGAGAAGTACTTCGTGTTGTAATTGTCATTACCAGAAGCACTGCTGTGCTTTAACAGTGTGAAATAATGAGAAAATTTGAAGACATTTTGAAAGAAAGTGTTTTGTGTAATTACTCCTACTAGTACCAATCATACTATCTTTAAGTTGTCATTTATATATAATACACCAGTCATTTATAATGTATGCTATTAAAAGATGGATTGCAAAATAGTAAAATCTATCTTAAATGCTGAATTTTATAGCCATGAAGAATGAGAATATCAGGCCAAGCACATTGGTCAGTCAGTAGAAAGTCAGGCATTTCTGCTTTTTGACAAAATGGTGATATTAGGGAATGAGCGTTAGCTGCTCAGGAGGCAGAGGTTAGGACTTAGTGCTGCTTGGTGAACCAGGCAAAATAAATGAGACTTGCAGTCATTCTGCAAATTCAGAGGACAAGACTTGGAAAGCTATCTGTGAATCCACAGCCTTAAAATTAGGGCTCTTACATAGTCCTGACTGGGTTCCGAAATGTGAGATAACGGATTTTGAACGGAGCAGTAATTGGAATGAGAGTAGCTGCTATGCTTTGTCTTCTGCGACTGGCAAGGCTGAAGTAGTGATTGATTTAATGTCAGAATGATGGTTTCCTTAAGGACAGAAATACATTCTAATTCTTAACTGCTGAAGCATACTTGTAATTTAATTATTTTAAATTTTAATTAATTTAACTCCTGGTGGTCAGATGGTTCAGTTACTTGCACTTGCTTACACTTATTGATTAAGTGGGGTGGGGAGAGAACCAGCCTGGCGTTAAGGAACAGCCTTCACTCAATGTTGCTGTGTGTCTGCCATTCCATATATTTAGTGATTTTCTCCAAAGATTAAAATTACTCTTGTAGTTGGTGTTACAGTAATTTAATCTCTCTCTGATTAACAGTTTTAAAACATTATCATCTTTCAGCAGTGCCAGGGAAACTGTTATCTGTAAATGGTTAATTTTAGATCTGATGGCTAGCTTGATAATAATAATGGATTTTCAGCTTCAAGGAGAAGTTTTAGAATTCCAAATTTTATCTAACAAACGAGAAGTTTTCTATGGGTAAAATTAGAAGAAAATACAGCTTGTTCTGGAGCCCACCCTGCAAATCTTAAGAAAAGATCTTAGGGCTTGCTGAAAATTGTCAGCAGCTCGTTGTGGAACAGTGTTGTAAATGAGTCCCGATTATAGCTTGTGCATAAACATGTCTCAGTGTGACTCATTTGTGGCCAAGTGGCACATTGGTGGTAAAGGACCCTCACTTTCTTCAGTTTAACGGTCAAACAGATGTGCGGTATCGAAATGTTGGGTGTCCTGGAACCGTCCACTCTCCTCTGGAGCCGAGTTCCTATCCGCTGCTCTTCAGAAGTCAAGCGTTAAGTGCTTTACAAATGCAGCAGCCTGTGGGTTTTTTATATTTTAAAGATATTGAAGGGGTTTTTTAGTCAAGAATAGGTGCTCATCTGCTTCTTAAGTGTGATCAGAAGGTAGGTTGGTTATGTGTAGTTCCACTGACAGCATATCCTGCAAAAATGAACTGAGCAGAAGTGCAATAAATGTATTGTAACTTTTGTTCATTTGTTTATCCGTTCTTGCATTTCCTGCCTAATCATACCAAAAAATGTGGATTTGGAAAGAGAGCCATCACAACTGCAGTAACAGTATTGGTAACTTGGCTGAGCTTGCCTCCCATCTGGGTGTTCCAAGAATTATTTCTTGCCTACGAGAATCAGTGATGGAGTAGTCTAGTCTGTGTTCACTCAAAAGAATATACTGAAGGAGGATGTGAACGTGAGTTCACAAGTGGCTCAAGGGTACAGAGACAGTTATATTAAAGATTTTGCAGTTCTTCTTCCTTCAGAGAAGTGTGTGATTTTAGTTTTGTTTTTTATTACTAGTCTAAGATTTGCTGAAATTACAGAAGTGTTCCTGTTGAAAACTACCGTCTTTGGTGGGAAGTGTTAATGTTTGTGTTGGTTTTATCTGCTCTTGTAGTAAGTGGTATCTTCATTGTAGCCAGAAAAGAAATAATTTTGTACTGAGAAATGGCAAAAAAAACACTTGAGAAGGAAATACTGAAGAGTGAAGAATGACATAAGCATCTTGTTCCCCAGTTTTATTGTAATGAACGGTGTCCTTTGTTATCAACACAGGCCATTTATTTAAACTGTTGTGTTGCTGTTTCTTCTGGAGCTCATGTATGTTTTCATCCATACCAATCTTAATATTTTTGGTACAATTCTCTACGCAGACTTGTGCGTCATTTGAAGATGTCATTCAGTCATTCTGTGTTATGGTTTACCTCTGTGAAAGTATTATGAAGACACTCTGTGTCTTACTGTGGTTAAGAATATTTCAAGAAACTGCTCTTGTAAGTGTTCTTATGGTGCATTCTCTAAACATAACTGTAATCCAACTAATGAAAAATAATTCAAAATTATCCATAGGAGTAGAACCTCTTGCCAACCATCACCTGGCACCAGAATGGAAACTGGTCTGTGCAATTTTCTTGCTGATTGAATTGTCATTGTATCCTCTGCTGATCTAATTGCTAATCTTTTAATTTATCTCTTTGCCTTAAAACTGATTTTCCTCAGGCAGCACTGAAGTCTTTACAGTCTTTCTGATTTCACAGCCAATCTCTCATCACTAAAGACACGATGTAGTAGTATTATGCAGCATAGTTTTAACTCCTTTATGCTGTTTAAGTAATTTCCTGGCTACAGAAAATTTATTAAAGCAACATTGTGCTGTTTTTGTTTTATTGCAACTCTGGAGTTTCAACTGAACTATCAGGCAAATTTTTCATCTACTTTATTTAATTTGTTAATGATACAGATGTTAAATGTGGAGGTAAGCAACACAAATGCAGTCTAGAATGTTCATGTGGAAATATATTTATTATACGGTGAGTTGTATGTGTTGCGTGACTGCAGACACATGCTGGATAATAATCTAGCTGTCATTAGAATAATGATTTTCAGCAAATTCACGATGACTTCTTGCCAGCAATTTATACAGCCCTTCAGGTGTTTTGGTGTGAGTAGGTACTGCATGTTTTGATAGTGTTCCCTGATTCCATTAAGGACTAGTGGGCACATCGTCCTGTGACTTTCCAGTTTCAGAGTTACGTAAAATAAAACTTCTTAGAAACTCTTCCTGTGGGCTCTTTTGTTCAGGTGAGTTTTCTGATTGACTTCCAGTTGATTTCTGAGGGCAGCTCTTTCCTTTCTTTGTACAGTGGTATGGATTTATTGATTAATTCATTTTTTCCCCTCATTTTTTCTTTCTTTGCACTTGTATTTTCTTTCATCTCTAGTTTGTTACAGGTTTTTACTACTTTATTGTATTATTGCACACATTTTAAAATGCTTCTTGTATCGTTAGATAGGTACAAAATTTTCCTTTTTCAGTCACTGCTGCTTTGAGTACGTGTGCTCAACTGACTGTGTAGTACAGCCGGTGAGGCGGTGGCCACGGTTAGCTGTGGATGGTTCTGCAGCTAGACTCCGTGTGCTGATAGCGTGGCACTAGAAAATCTTCTTCCTTCCACTCGCTCCTGCAGAGAGCTGCTGGGAAACCCTGCGTGCTGTGGTTCCCTGTGGTTGGAGAACTCTGCTCTTCGGTGTGTGCAAGCTGCTGCCGCTGCCTGGGGCAGAGCTGTGTTTCTGAGTATTTACGTAGGTATGGATGCAGAAAACAGATGCTTGCCTGCGTGTGGACAAATTTGGTCAGGGTCTAACAGCAAATAGAGCTGGCCGAATTCTGTGCTCTGGACTGTTTTATGAATTTGTTCCAGGTGGAAATTCACCTCTTTTCCTTCAGTCCTTCCTCGGATAGGAAACCAAACAGTGTGTTCTCTTGGCTGGTTCTTTCCCTGCTTGCCATTGGTATTTTGTTGGCTGTTTGCATGTGTCTTTTGGCTCCTTCTCTGATTGGAAGAACCTAAGTTTGCCAGAAATTTTATTGACACTGTGCTACCTGGTTTTGCAGTTACTTGTTTTGTACTGCTTTGTGCTAGGGAAAAGAGTGGAGTGACTCCCCCCCCCCCCCTTTTCTTTTTCCCTTTGTGTCAAGTGAGTTTAGGCTCATTGCAAGACTGGAATGAGGACATGATTCACGTGTTTGTTTTTTTCTGCAGTTGTATAAATGAATGTGGATGGATGCTATAGTCTCATTTTTACAAGAACTAATTATTAAGCTGTTTATGAAATATCAGGATGCCAAATGGATGCCACAAGGCAAGACAGCTGCAGTTCTGAGCTCTTAAATGTAGATGTCAGCATATTTTTCTGGGATAGATTGTATTTTTTGTTGCTACTATACACACTTTTGTGACAGTTTTCTTTTAACTTCTGCTTATTTGTAGTACACCTTGTTAAGTCCTGAAGACTGCATTCAGGGCTTTATTCAGAGCAAGATCTCCACTGTAGTCAAAACCTGCAGTGGAGTTAGACCTTTGGGATATTTTGTCAAGGGGAATTTTTGACTTTGAAGCATTTGATAGAATTAAAATGATTCTTTCATACAGGAGTGGTTAGTAGTCCTAGTAAGTAACCATTTAAAGATGTTTAAAGATGACTACTCCCTAAAATTGCTTAGACTTTTCTTCTTCATCTGCCCTGTGCTCCACTGCGTGTCCATCTTAGCTTGTAGAATGTTCAGTCTGATAAGCAAATCCTGGAGAAGTGTTTGTCTAGTTTAAGCTCAGCAAGCCTGGGCAGAACATATTTGTTCCAAGACCATGAAGTATCTGTATAGTAAAAAGCATTCTGTTCTTTATCACTTTTCATCTGGGTGGACTTTTGAGCACTATTGAAAATAAAGGTGCAAATGAAGTGACAGGCACTTGGAAGGATGATGAGGCTGATCAGTTCTCTATCTTCTCTTGCAAGCCTTGTCTTTTTATCCATAGGGAACGTCTGCTTCTTAAGAATTATTGTGTAGGAACTAACGTAAGCTAGCAGTTATTATTCAGTAGTGTAGGACAGTATAAATTATCTGCAATACGTGGGACGCTCTTAGATAACTTACAGACAAGTGGTGCTTTTTATTAGTCACTGTATATTTTATGTCATGCACATTGGTAACTGATCAGATTGTTTGACATGGTTTGACCTTTTGGTAATTTGCTTTACTTTCTATTTCATGTATTCTATTCTGATGAATAGCATAAAAATGATTGCAAAGTTTTTGAGCTGTGGCCTTCTAGAATACAGAGCGAGCAGAGTGGTCTTGGCCAGGAGGGCAGTTGTCCGGGGTGCCTGGCCGGATGTCAGGGAATTTGCACTGTTGGTGTTGTGACGGGCGTTTGTTATTGATGTTGGGCAGCTCGATCGCTCTACCAACCGAAATACCAGTCGGAGCGCCTGCTGGTTGCATGGCACCAGGTCAGTAAATCACAGTGCAAAGGCACTGGGAAATTTAGCTAGGTGGTACGCGCACCTCAGCGGCTGTTGCTGAATAATAGTATGGAAAAGTGGTACGTTTTTCCACAGAGTTTGCCTCATTGAGAAATTTTTTTTCGATAAATGAAGTAGCAGAATTACTGTTGAGTTCAGTACCTAGAGAACATATTTAGAAGGTTAAGTACAACACGTTTTATCATTTCTCCCCTCCCCTCTGCTCCCAAATAAACAGATACTTGAGTGATAAAGTAGAGAAAAAATATTGGAGAAAAGCATGTGGGATTGAAAAAGGAGTGGGACTCAAATTCTTCACAGCAGCCAGCAAAGTAATGTTTTTGCCTTCAAGCCACAGTAGATACAATAGAGCTAAGTGAAAGAAATCAACAGTTTGCTGTGTGAAAAGCACTCACTGGCAGAGTAATAAATTTTTAAAAGGCAGAATTAAATGGAAGAAAATCCTCAATTTAGGGCCAGAGGAAAATGTGTATTTATTTCCAGTGAGAGCATAAATGTGGATCTGCCTTGAATAGCAATGCGGTGTTACTCTGCTGTCCGATAACGTACTTTATCAGGCACCTGGGGGAGAGGCGATAAGCCTGACGAGTAAGAGCCATAGAATTGGTTTTGTGATTTTGCTGGGGGTTGAGAACAGGCAGCCGATGTGGTTAATCCTCACTGTCATGTCTTGGCACAAACTGTGTGTAATAATTAACTTACATCAGTGGGTTCACTGGTCGTTTGGAGTAGGAGATTCTGAAATGCCTGCAATTCAGCCGAAACAGAGATGGTGTGTAGTGGGTGCCACGCAGTGAGTGAGTGAGAAGATTGCTTAATCCCGGAGGCCAGGCTCTTCCACTAACAGATGGATTGTACCTTCTAAGAATGGAGTGCTGGGAAAAAGATGCGTGTGCTTTGCTGTTAGCGGGATAAATATAATAGATTCTATTTTTTTAGTGCAGAAGTCAAGCTAGGAAAATACCCCCCATTGTGGATTATGAATTTCTTGAATGAACAGTTTGGTTCTTGTTGCTGCAACACATCAGTGCCTGGCAATCCCTTGGCTTTTGGGGCGCCATCGAGGCAGATGGGGTACTGTTAAAATTCACTTTGTCCTGTCTGGGCTGTACCACCTGTTCAGGGCAGGGAGGAGGCTGGGTTCGGTGCCTTGCTCCTGGGTGCTAGGGTGGCCTTGCAGGGAGGTCGTGTAGGTTGTGACTCAATTAAGCCCCACAGAGGACAGAGGTGTTGGATAGATGTCAGCAGACTGATGTTGAAAGCGTGGTGAAATAGATCCCCCTTCTTACCATGGGCTGTTTGTGACCTTCTGGTATTTAAAGAGCTGAAATGTTTCTTCAGAGGAGGGCTGAGGTGAGGCCTCAGTAGGTGTCTGTAAACCTGCTTCCCCGACGCGTAGGCCTAGCGCTGTTGTGGAACGTGAACATGGCCAAGCAGCCTTCGGAGCAGTCCAAGGGTGACCATGGCAACCTGTTGTAAATGAGTGTGAGCTTGGAGCAGCCACACATGAGAAAGAAGTAGCCACCTCTGGGTTTTGGAGCACCTCGAGCTCTTGAAGTCTGACCTTGGGAGTTAATACGGAGTTTGAAGGGGGATAAAGGGATTTGAGAGCATATTGAACGATACACTTTAATACTGTCATTTTCCTGTGCTTGGAACAGCCGTATGAGCTTTTGTCTTTTTTAAAGAAGGAGGGCTGCAAACCCCTGCTCCCCCAGAGATTCCGTCATGGAATCACCTTGGACCTCATAGAGGCCAGCAAGTATTTAGAAGTAGTGAGATAGAAAGCTGCTGGGTATCAGCTGTGTGCTGAACAGCTCAAGCGTTGAGCCCGAGGGTCCTTTGCTGCAGTTCCTGCAGGCTCTGCTGTGAACTACTCGCCCTCTCCTCTTTGGGCCCTGTGCTCGGGGAATACGCTTGCTGTGAGCTGTGCTCCAGCTTCTCTGTTTGTCCTTGTCACCCCTGACTGTCTGTTCCTCAGTCACGTACAGCAAAATGCATTTTCTGAGCTGCTTCTCACTGCTTCAGTGGCAGAAGGCTTTCATGCACTTTCCTTCACGACGGTAGCAATTGCAGGAGAAGTCTTGAACTTAATTGGAACCGTGGAGTTTGCATGTGATGGCTGGGGTGTTTTTTTAGTGTCTTGCTGTCCAATTCTAAGGAAGTCTGTGTTGACTAGGTGCCATGGTGATACTTGGGGGTTTAAATCTTGGCTAGAGGTGGACACCATTTCATAAGAAGAGAAAAGAGCACATCCTTCATACTGGTTCAGCCTCCTTTCCAATTCTGAGCCCCTGATCCCAAACAAGAATTTCTGAGTAAGCCCGTTATAAGTTCTTTTTAAAAATATTTACAAAACACAAAATTTAGTGTAATCCTAGTTTTTGGAAAAAATGAAATTATTTTTACTGTTTATTTTCTTTGAAAAGACATGTTCAGCTTGTTTCAAGTACCTGGCAAGGAAATTTTCAGTGTGGGTTGTTAAGTTTTGGCAGAGCTATAACCATCTAAAAGCAACAGGGATACTACTGGAAAGCATTCAAAAATATTAGCCATTACTATAGTTACCAGCTCGGCCTGTATTTCAGGTTGGGGGGTTTTTGGTTGGTTTTTGGGGTTTTTTTTTTTCTTGTTGTTTTTTTTTTTGTTTGGTTTTTTTTTTAAGCTGAATTCTAACTGGAAAAATTGCTGGGGATAAAATTACATCAGTGCAAGTAGTCCCAAAAGTGGGTACGCTGAGGTGGAGAGGAAGTTGGGTTCACAGGAGATCCCCCCCCACATCGAGTCCTGGATGCTGCTGCTGTTCGGGCCGCACACCTCATAGTTCTCAGTAGCAGGGTCCC
The DNA here is from genome assembly GCA_011801015.1 of Ardeotis arabs. Taxonomy (NCBI): domain Eukaryota; kingdom Metazoa; phylum Chordata; class Aves; order Otidiformes; family Otididae; genus Ardeotis; species Ardeotis arabs. The sequence goes on from JAAGAY010133674.1 coordinate 40,397, forward strand.
AGGTGTAATAGCCATAATTCATCTTCCAGGGGAAAAAAACCCCCACACTTGTTACAGAATTTCAAGTTTTATTAGAATGAAATGAATTAATTAAAGCTGTCCCGGGAGATAATAGAGAACACTGTTTTCTGTGCTGCTTTTTTGTGAGCAACGTAGTGCATAAAAATAAATACATGGAGTTGAAAGGGAGAGCTGATGAGTAAGTGTTTATTGCACGGATGTGTTCTGGCTATGTTAGCTGCTATTTCAAGATCAGACATCTGTCCTTAAAATATTTTGCTGCTTGGAGGTTTTTTCTTTACCTTGAAATAAAGCCAAGTTTTTCCTTCATAAAGGAGAACACTTGAATAAACATAACGCTAGTATGAAGCCAGTTGGGACAAGTCTACTGGCAATGGCCAGAGTCCCCTTCCCACTGGGAATTATTAGGAAGGCAGTGAATGTAACTTCCCCATCTCACGGGCAGCTGGCACAGTGTCTGTTCTGGACTTCTGTATTGTTAAGCAGTGTGGAGAGACAGAAGCTTACAGCAGTATTACACTAGGCTGCTTTCATATGTGGTCTGTTATTTTGCAGAAAATATTAAATATGTCTTCCTTTGAACTTGCAAAACCTGCGTGTATTTGTTAAATACGGTGTACCCACAGGGGCGGTTGTGTACACACACCAAGCAGGTACCACTGGTAAAGCTGCCGTTGCAGAGAAAGATGGTTGAGAGGTGCGAGCGGCTTAGGAAGCCGAGGTTCTTATGTTCTGGAGAGCAGTGTTGGCACACAATGGTACTTAACTGTGAACTGGATTCTGCAGAAGTTTGCACACATTTCTGTTCCATAAAAAGGATTGAATTCTCTGTATGTTAGAGCAGGTCACCGGAGCTGTAATGCTAGTAGTGGCTGAAACCAGTTATTGAATTCCTTTGTCCTCAGTTTACCTGTCTGTAAAGTGTGCGGCGTACTGTCTGCTTCAGGGGTTTTAAGTTTCTACAATCCACTGAGAACCTGGATGAGGTAACCAAATTACATTATTTTAACTTCTGTTTTGTTCTTCAGGAGAAGAGAAAAGGGTTGAAACAGGTCAGCAATGTATGCTTTAGGCATTTTATTTTAAATCCAAATTCTACTGCTCTGAGCGACTTCTGGCATTTATCTCTGCTTGTCGCTGGAGTGGGCTGTACTGAGTCCTGAGGAGTCAACACCGCTGTAACACTGGCTGCAAGAAATGTTTAAATAAAATAAAAACTAGCTATAAGCTTGCACGGTAAAATTCAGGACCATCTCTCCTCTGAACCGCTTAAATTAAGCTTGTCCAACAACAAGCTAACTTTGATAAGTCTAGGAAGTAGAATTTAAACCAAATCTTGATAGGATCATTTGCCTTGGATATCAGTATTTACGGACACATGTGTTTTCTAAAATAATTGGTAATGGAAAGAATGTGAACATGTCCTTAACGTGTTAGACTAAAACATGCAGCTGTATTTCTTTGTAATACATGTACACACATGTAAATTCTTGTTACTCTTTCTGCACTTCTCTGGTACTTAATTAAGTGCACTTTGAGTGAATGTGTGATAGTTTTCATGCCATTGACACTGAAGTAATATGAAGCTGGTGTCAATCTAGCAGCACAGCCCTGTTAATACCATATTGTGGTTGAGAGTAGAGTTTATTTATATGTGTGGCCTTTGGCAATAAGAGAAACCTATACAGGGACTGGTGTCACCGTAGAACAATCTTCAGTTGTGTTTTGATCAGAAAGCCTTTCCTAAGATGTTTCTATTAGAAAACCAGAAAAGCACTTTTTAGTATGGCTAGAAACTATTCAGACACCAGTCTCTCTTCAGGATGGTCCTTCAGGTCATGCTGAGAACTTAACCAGTCTTCATTATTGGTTTTCTAAGGTCCCATCTCTGTAATACCCGCCACAACCATAAAACTTGCACAGATACGACTCAGAATGTAATGTGGAGCTTGACCAAGGACCAATGTTTTCCATTAGTTTGCTTCAGCTTTTATTTAGGACGTGGTCTGCAAAACCCCCTGCTGATAGCCTGAAAAAGGAGTGTCTACATAATTCAACAGAAAAGCTACTCTCTTTGGTATCGTGAGAAAAAGCACTTGAAAATAAAAAAAGAAAAAAACCAAGATTGGAGTAGACAGAATTAACTGCTGCATTTCCATTATCTTTTCTCTTCTGGTTCATCTAGTTAGTTGTGAAACTTGCTGTGCAAACCCTTCTTATATGATCAGAGAGGCACAGAATGACAGTGATAGTATCCGTATTTTTTAACCTTTCCATTTGAAATGTAAAAAAAATGCTGTTGTGAAAATTATGATTCTCAAATAATAGGAGAAACAACTTTTTTAAAATGTTCTTCCCTCTAATTCATCTTTGCTGAAAAAATCCAAATACCTGATCTGTGTTTAAGTGTCTACTAAAAGCTCATTCCCTGTCTCTTTCCGCTATATCCATCGGTACAGCAAACAGAAATGCCTGAAAGACACAGAATGGTGAGCAGTCACCTTTGGAGCTGGGGAATTGTCAGGGCTGAGAGCAGGCAGATGCTCGGTGTGACTCAGTACGTTTCATTGTGTTAAAAACACGGACAGGCCTCGCTGTCCGCTCTTGTGTAATCCGTGTACCTCTCTGGGAAGATAACCTTCTTCAAACTTCACCGCTTCTTTCTCATATATTCTCTCATACAAATGGGTGCAGACAAAACTGCAGTGACTGAATAATCTGATGGCGTCCTTGTCTGAACACCTTGAGCAGTCCGGATGTCGCTCCAGGAGGAAGCAGTAGCCACCGTGCAGTTGTAGATACTTGCAGTGCGAACCCTGCCTTGTGTAATATATTTATGGGAACTGCCCACAAAGGAAACTTGTTTATATCCTAGGGGTGGGATTTGTGTTAAAGTAGTGATGGGAATACAAAGGATATAGCACATGGCGACTATGTGGTGGCCACGGGCAATAAGAAACAAAAGTCAAATTCTTTGACATAGAACACTTACACTCAGATTTGAACAGCGGTGAAGTCCACACTGAGGAGATTCTCAGTGTGGACATTCTCAGATGCCCTTGATTTACTTAGGCTGAATCTCACCTTGTCACTAACAACCAAAGGAAAACCAAAGGAAGTAAAATTTGAGGTCACGTTTGTGATCTCAAATTGTCCATTTCCAAGCTATTTGAAGTGTTGTTTCTCGTTCAGGCACAGCCTGTTACTGTGTGCTGCAGACTGTGCGTTCTTCAGCATTTACAGCTGCAATATAGAAGTTGAATGGAGTTCTGCTGCTCAAAAATTGAGTATTATTTATCTTTCCTATAGCACAAAAATTGTTTGAAGAACTGCATGAATCTAAATGCAGCTCTTTGAACCTGAGTGCTCTGGGAAAAAAGATAAATCAGCTACCTCGCAAGTCAGAAAAGAATCCAAATGCTGTGGCTGTGACTGTTACAGGACATTCCAAATGGACAGTGCTCTGGGGAAAGGTTTCACCGGGTAAAACTGCCTGCGGTTTTCGTATCTATTTTGACCTGTCAGGGTATCCAAGGAAGAAGAAAAAAGATGTTGAGGAATAGTTCCCCTGAAACAGAGAAACAGTGTTTGAGATGAAGCACACAAGTGACTGGAGGACAGGCAGTAGCAGAGGGAGTTACCCTCTGGAAACGTTTTAGAGCAAACAGTACTGTAAGAACACTCGGGGGGACAACAGTGGGCTGACCCAGTAAATAATTGGATCAGTTGTGAAAGTCGTACAGTTGCGTCCATTTGTAGGTGTATCAGACTTGCTCAGCGTGCCAAAATTAACCAAGCCTTTACTGAGTTCCACCCTGAGAAAACACTGTGAATGTGGTTGTGGCTCTGTCTGCATGAGCTTGTAATGATATTTAAAACAGGATTGAACTTTGGAAAGCAATGGAAAACAGAATAGGTTGTTCTGTGTGTGAGGATGTGTAGACAGACAAACATACGTGTGTGGTGCGTGCACATCTCAAATGTGCGGGCCTCCCCACCCCGAATAGGAGCAGCTAGAACTGCAGTAGGTGCGGTTAAACCGACGGAGATGGCAAGGGAATGGAATGGCCTGAGCAGCGATTCAATGGGCGGAGCACGTCAGTCTGCAGAGGAGATAACTTGGGTGGGAATGATGGATTCGAGTCCGTAAAACTTGAGAGTTCATGGAGAATGTAAAGAGGAAACGATTGCTGTTGTCTTTCTCAATACCGGAACTAGAAGGCATTGGCAGAAATTACCTAGTGTTAGTCTCTTAGTAAAATGGTACAGCATGTAGTTAAACAGCGGGACTCACTGACAGGGGAATTAGGGCTGCTAAAATTTAGGAAGGAAGCTAAACGTATTCAGTGAAGGACTGCTAAATGATACAAAAGATACTATATCTGACTTGGGAAGTCTTTGTGCCTCAAATAGTAAATGCAGCCTGGAAAAAATACACTGTCAAAGTAGCATGTATTTTTCCTGGTTTTAGGATCTCTTGTGCATCCGTTGGTGGTGCGTTTGAATAATGGACTTTTGGTCTGACTTGGCCTGGCTTTCTTATGTTTCTGTGTTCTTGTGCTGTGGCGGAAGAGTTTTGGTCATTGAATCTGGTCACTCAAAGGACCTGATCATTCACTGCCTGGAGATTCTGCTGAAGCTCTGCCTACTCAGGCTTTTTTGCTAACCTGAGTATCTTCGTATTAGCAAGAAAATACTAAGAACCAGAAACTTCTAGTGCAGATTAAGGGTGAAGTCGTCATTGACACTATGGTGAAGCTGAACATACTCTTCTGAGGAAAGGACTATGCCCCGTTTTTTTCCTTATTTGTATGCCGATCAAAACAAAGACATGCATACAGTTTTCCATTACTTGGAGACCTTGTCACAGATGTTTTGCACATTTCTGTCTGATAACAGAAATATTTGAAAGTTTGCGGCATTGAAATATGTCAAGATACTAGATACAGCTTTTTACTTACACCTGACTGTAAGTCTTGATCCAGCAAATATAAAGAAACTATACTAGAATATAAGAAAACATTGAAAAATTTTGAATGGAATTAAAAACTGTATGTTGAAAGTGTCAAGATTATTAGTATAAACAGTTCCAGTTCTGTACCACATGGTCAGTGAAAACCATTCACGGTGTCTTGTAGGCTTAATAATCCTTTATATAGTTCAGGGGGCAGGGACCAGTTAATTTCCTTCATAACAACAAATTGCATCCTGCCATGCGAAGCCTATGAGAATGAGTTAATAAGCTGTATTTTACGCTTTTGTAATACAAGCTTCTAAATCTAATCCCTATGCAAGCCCCAGGAAGTCATGTACAGAGGTAACTGAGAAAGGTACTTGTCACGTTCAGTGTCATTATCTTCAGAAAGACCATGTTTGAGTTTTAATTTTCTGCGAGAAACTGCTTCGCTGTTGGCTGAATTGGTTTAGGAGCCTAGAAAAGAGATTTTGGTCTACAGCTCTTGAGTTTGAGGAAAATCAGCATCCTAAGAACTGGACTTTTATCAAAGAGGAGAACGGATGAATTATGAAGAAACAAATTCCCTGGCTTCTGACTGCAGAAATGTCCCTCAAAACATTAATTTGATTATTTGATAGCATTTGAGCATGAAAAATGTGTGGTGATGTAAACTGATTAGTCCCACATAAGCAGTCCATTTTAAAAAAGTGAAAAGGATGGCTGGTTTTTTTGTCTAAAATTGCAGTATTTTATATTACTATTATTGTTATATAAATCATGTTTGCTCAAACATGGACTCTGCAAGCAGGGATGGTGTGCTGCTGCTCTTTCGTCACATGCCTGTTACCACAAAATCACGTTGTAAAAAGGAAGCTAACCTCTGCAAATGAGTTCTCGCAAGTAGGTGAAGGTCGTGTAGTACAGGAAACTTCCCACTGTGGTACAGACCAGTTGTGTTTTAGTATCCTATATAGACAAGAAGTTACTTGGGCTAAACTCTCTTAAATGCAGAAACGTAACGCAACACGAGTGGAGAATGTGAGCCAGGGGAATCTGTTGCTGACCTGTAGCTCCTTGGTTGCGAGATGATCAGGAAAGAGCTTGTGCGGATAACGAAGAAACAGTTCCTGGAAAGACTGTTTCACGTGATAGTAAATTTTATTTTTTCTTTTTATCACGTGTGATATTTCTGAAGTTTGCTCCATTGAATCTCAGCATAGTACTTTGGCACAAACCTTACAGTGATGCCGTGTTAAGAAATAAGCACTCGTTAAATCCAGTCATTGCTAGCTGAACAGCAGAGGATCATCTCTTTCAAGATAAACCTAAAAAGTCAAACAAATGCTCATGGCCCCATGAGATCCTACAGAGAAGTGATCTGCAGCTGTGTGGAGTCTTCCACAAAGAAATTGTCTCAGGTATTGCTCGGATTCCTAGGAAACAGGTGTTCCTGTTTCTGCTGCTTGTGATGCAGACACACACTTGGAAGGAGCTGTGTGATGCCATCACATCCTCTGCCCTTGTGGTCTTCTCTCTTTTGCATCCACACATCTCCTTCTATTTTGTTTTATTTATTAAAAAGCAGAAAACTGGAACCTGTAAGTTTGAAGGATTTTTTTCATGTATCTCAGTTACAGCTCCATGTAGTATATAGTTTCTTCAAAAAGAGAAAGCATTTGTGTTTGTGCAAAGACACCTGTGTTGTTTGAATGGATGTCAGTTGGGATAGAGACAACAGAGCTGTATTGACTGGAGGGTTCCACTCCTGGCTGTGACACTGGAGATGCCCGCTGCGCTGTGGAGCGGCTGCTCTGCCGCTTCTGGTTTGTCAGAAGGAACAGATTGTGTTTTTCCATCATTCAAATGGAAAATCTACCATTCCATTTTTCTGTCTCCTGTTCCTACGTGGCAGGATAACAGCAGCGTCGTAGGGGTCATTGTGCTGTGGAACCGTTCTTCAGACAATGCAATCCTTGCTGTGGACCCAGAGACCAGCGCTGCTGTGTGGGTAGAGGCGAATGTTTGCCTGTAAGTGCTCAGGAGGCTGTTCTAAACTTCAGGAATAACTGAGACTCTTTTCTTCAGCTCTCTTCAGATATTATTACTGTTTGTTTACTTCTGTATGACATTTATGAGCAAGAACATAATAATGGTAAATGTTGCAAGAGTTCAGGAGGGAAAATGCAATCTTCTGAGGCCAGCAAGCAGTAATTTGTTATACTGGGGAAACAGCCATATCTTTGGGTGGGTTACATTGTGTTTCACACTTGTTTTCTGAAGTATGGCACTTTTGAAGAGAATCACAAAGACCTTTCGTGTAATCCTGGAATGGGCATAGCGCTGCTTGCCAACAATAATACCGAGACACCGTCGGGGCGGCGCTGGCTCGTGCATTAGCTTTAGCCACTTAGATAAGAGGTGTTTTAAGAAGGCATAAAGTTAACATCGATGACAGAAATTGTGTTATTTTATTTAACTGTTTCTTGCCATTGCCAACAAGGTCAAATTAAGGTAGATTTTAAGAACTGTTTCATGAGTTTTCAGACTGTGCTGTTACTGGATTCAGTCCATCTGTGCATCTAAGCCCTGTCTGCGTTTTTGAAGGCCATAGCCTTATGATCCACACCATAAACACAGACTTCCTCTTTGTGTATGGAGTCTAGGGAACAACATGCCCTTCTTCAAGAACTGTCATGTGTGGAGGTGGTGCCTGACCTTGGATACTGCACTGGTTTTCTGCTGTTCCAGTTGGCTTGTATGAATGGAAGCATAAAATTGGCTTACTCTTGCCAAATCTGTGATATCAAGTAATTTGGCATATTTGCAGCAGACATGAGTGCTTCATTAGAAGTGATAGGGAGTATTTATTTCAGATTAGAGTTAGTCTGGTCTCAGACTAAAGCAATTTTTACTGTCCTTGTGAGTTTACGTTTTCAGAAGTGAAAAAGTGATGAGTGCCTTCTAGAGATGCACATACCGTTTGAACCTGTTGTGCCTCTTGAGCCTTAGAGCCTTTTTGGATCTGGAGCGTCCCGTCGTAGATGTAATCTTCAGAAGAAAAAAAATAGTCAAACTCTCAATTTCAGGTACTTTTTGGTTGTTTTTTCTACCACAGTATTCTCATCCTTAATGCATGTGAGCAATTTGACCCACTGGGAAGTGTGACACCACAAAACTGAGGCCTAGATGTGCTTCTGAACGCTTGAGCAGCAGATACGTGTGTGAGCAGGCTCACGGTAGGGTCTGGGCGTGGTGACACTGGTCTCCTCCAGTGTTATGGTTACATGCTTGCGCCTGGATTCCGCGCCTAGGGCTCCTGAGTGGTTAAGACAGGCTTGTTCTAACCCAGGCAGAAGTGAGTGCTGCTGACTGAGTTTACGATCGGATGAAGAAACAGGCCTGCAAGCCTTGCACTCACTTTCCATATCTGTTTCCCAGTTCCCAGTGAAATGTGTCTGGTATGATGAAGCATCTGAATCTCCTTCACTCTTCAACGCTACTAACGTGGCCACTTCAAAGCACTTGACTTCTTGAACAAGCTATTTGTGGAGCAGAGGTCTCAAAGTCGAGTAGCTGTCTTTGCTGTGATAAGGCCATAGCCAGCAGTGGTCTGTTTCCATTTCAGCTCTTTATTGCTGCAATATTGCTGGCGATTAAATGGGTTTCGTACACCTTGAATTGGTTCTGCGTGTGCGAGAGCTAGGAGTCCTGTTTATAGGATCTTTCCTTAGAACAGAAACAATGTGAGAGAAATTGTTTTGCTAACTGCCAGAGGTATCAGTGTGAGATGCATGCTTTATATTTTTAATCCCTTTTTATTAGCTGTTACTAGTTGATATCTAGAAGACCATCTTTTCACATGATTACTTTTCCTGGATGGCTTTACTTTTTCCATTGTAACAAGAATAAAACCTTTTTTCTCTCAAGTATTTCTCTAGCCAGCAAGAAACCATTGAATGTTTTAGTGAAAGGGTCTTTATGTGTCTTTATGCGAGGAGCTTTTTTTTTTTTTTTTTCATTAAACTGATGCATATCTACATACTATAAATGTCATTTGGATTCTTAAGGTTGTCAAAACTGAATAGTTTGTTTCTTCTTGCTGTCTGAAATGTATCCGACAAAGTGAAGTTCAACGTGAAGCGCAGATAGGTACTGAAAACAGCTATTGTGCAGGTAAAAAGCTGTGGTTAATGAAGTGGGGTCATCTGGATGTGACCACAATCTGTTTGTGAAGGGTTCTAAATAACATCAAAGGTCTGTGAGCAGTACATCTGTGGGCAGCAGGAAATACTGGAAAGCCGACGTAGGATCAAATGTTTGGGTAAAAATGATGGCTGTACCTAACGGCGGGTCAGGTGAGAGCCATTAGAATGCTGTTTGTTTTCCTGTGGGTGAATGTGAATTCTCAGCATTGCTCCTTTGATTTGTGAAGCAGATGGGGCTTCGGCTGCAGCCTCGAAGCCACAGGAGATGTTCAGGTGAGACAAGCAGGCTATGCTGTCTTTGTTGAGCACTGCCTTTGGAAGGCAGCTCTTGCTCTACAAACACAGGCATGGTTCCTCACTGCTGAACACCTTGTTTATTTTGTTTCCACCGAGGGACACACACCACTGAATCTCATGCTTCTGTTTGTAGATGTTGAGTACTCTTGCAGTAAAAGGCTTACAAAGCTGGCAGTGTGGTGTCATTCACCTGCTGTTCTGTGAGGATGTTGCAAAGCATGGACATTTTGGCTCCCTCAGGGATCAGCAAAGCTGAGAGCAGTCCTGGAAATCCGTATCATTCTTCTCTTTTTCAAACGGCTCTGGTGAATGAGGTGTACACTTGGTGGGAGCCCCACCAGGAGAGGGATGTACTGGCATGTGCTAGCTGTTACTCTCTAACACTCATAAAATCTTCATCGGCGTCTCGTTTAATACCTGATGGATGGCAATGAAAGGAATAATCTTCATCCAGCTGTAGGAGTTAAATCTGTAAGTTCATACGTGAAGGTTGAAAGTTTTAACAGTGGCCAAAGCAGTGCTGCAGGTGTTTAGTGACTTAGCCCCTCCAGTCCAAGATCATAAATGACTGTGGGTAAACGAAGACCTTCTGGAGCGTGTCACATACTCCTGCCATGCACATCGCCACGGACGGGGCTGCCCCGTTTTGTTGTAGCTCAGAACTTTACCCATTCTGGTGTAGAATTCTGTTAAGATCTGATTTTTACTAATGTTTATGTTAAATTTTGTCCTGCGGTTTTTACCAAGGTTAAAGTGACTGATCTGAGAAAAAGAGCATCGTTTGTATGCCAGAATTGTTTTTTAATATTCACTCCTCAGTATTGTGCATTTTTATTCACAGTGAGAAATTTAGAAGGTTCAAATGAACCAGGGCTTGAAACTCTCTGTCAAATGTATATTGTGATGTTTGGGTTTGCTTTTCATTAACTAACTTGACAACTCCTCAGACATTTTTCTGTGTTACTTCTTTGAATGTGGGTGCGTTTGGGGCTTGTAAAGGTGTATTCCCTACTCGCTGGGGATTTTTGTTAGAGGCAGAGTGCGTTAATGTTAAGTTGCACGTGCATGTGAGGAGAGTGTATAGATCTTCCGCGGGGCGCAACCTGAAGGGGAATGAGGCGTTTATCAACATAAACTCCTGCAAGTTGGAGTTCTGAGTGAATAGAGTGGCAGCAGTGGTATAAAGGGACATACTTTAACATTTATAATTTTCTTTCTCAGCTATTTACTTATATAGCCATTACTTAAGGAAAAAAAACAACCCAATTTTATGTTTGTGGTGTTGCTTGGTTATGCAAGAAGTAGGAGTTCTTAAATATAAATATTCATCTGGAGAAAATGAGCAATGAGCTGTTCTTGCCAAGCATCCTTGGCCTTTCTTACCATTTAAAATTTTGAGTTTATTGTTTTAAAGTGATTTTTTCATTTCTGTGAGATGTCCGGGATACAAATTTGGCTCTGAAAAAAGTTGCTCAAGGCTTTCTTTAGAAAGAGAACCTGATACTGAGAAAATAAAGGGGTCTTTGCTTTATGTTTGTTTTAGTTTAAAGATGACGTGGCTTATAATATTGGTGCACAAATGAAACCTTTAAGCGTAGGTGTCTGCATCTAGCCAGTTTTAATCCGGTTTGCTGCCTGTTCTACAGTGAGTGTGTCTCATAAAGCTACCAGAGGTATAACTGGAATTAGTAAGAGATAGAAGAGCCGTTGCTAGTTGGTGGTGCAACTTTGAACAGAAAGTATGAAAAGGAGGTGATGCCGGGCGTCTTACAGGATGTCCAGTGGCAACAGTTGATAACTGGTATTGTTCTGTTCTCATAATAATTCGGCTTTTTGTGGTTTCACATTTCTTGGTATCATTTTGTGGTGTTTTCACTTTTCTTTTGGAGGAGGCAAAGGTGGAAGAGGACTTGGGTAAGGAAAACAGGTGAAAGGAGAGGAGAAAGGTTTCTCTTTGACACGTTCAGAAGCTTTTAGTGCTTTCTCTTCAAAAACATTCTTAAAGTAAATTCTTGTACTGGGAGCCCAGAACTGGACACGTTATTCTATTTGTGGTTTCTCAAGTGTCAAATAGAGGGCATAACCACCTTCCTTGACCTGCTGGCTGCACCCTTGCCAGTACAGTCCAGTGCGGAGTTGCTGTCTTTGCTGCGAGGGCACACTGTTTGCTCATGTTCAACTTGTTGTCCACAAGGACCCCCGGGTCCTTTTCCACAGAGCTGCTTCCGAACCAGTGAGCACCCAGCCTGTACTGGTATGTGGAGTTATTCTGTCCGAGATGCAGGACTTTGCATTGGAACTTCATGTGGTTCCTGCCTGCCCATTTCTCGAGCCGGTCAAGGTCCCTCTAAGCTAGCAGTCCTGCTTCCAGTATCTTGAGTGTTCCCTACAGTTTGGTGTCTTCTGTGCATTTGCTGACAGCATGCTCTTGTCTTATTGTCCAGGTCCTTAAAGAAAGGTTAAACAGTATTGACTCCAGTAGGCCTCCCAGAGCGATGCCACCAGTAACTGCCTGTCAGTTGGATTTTGGAGCAGTGATCACTACTCTTTAAGTCTGGTCATCCAACAGGTTTCTCACCCACCTTATTGTCTGCTTACGCACTCTGGATTTCTCCAGTTTGGCTTTAAGAGTACTGTGGGAGACTCTCCACTTGCTCACTGAACTAGTAATTTAATCACAGGAGGCAGTAGCTTGTTCAGGTGTGACTTGACCTTGGTAAATCCATGATGGTTGTTCCCAAAAATTTTTTTTTTTATTCCTTCATGTGGTTGGAAATGACTTCCAGGAGGACTGGCTCTTCAGTCTTTGAGGACTGGGATTGGGGTGACCAACCTGCAACTGAGCTTCAGGTTCTCCTTCTTGTCCTTAAATGAAGATGGATCTGGCACTTGCTTTTTCCAGTCATTGGAAATGCCAGCCATCACCATGACCTCACTGTGATGTCATTCAACTCCATTGGCACCTTTGGTTGCATCCCATCTGGTCCCAAAGATTTGGGTATGTAACATTTTCTCCAGTACTCCCTAATTTGATCTTTCTCTACTCATTTCCACAGACTCAGTGGGAGTGATTTAATTTTACACACAAATACAAGCAAGTGGAAAAAATAGAATATTTACTTCTGTTTGGTAACTTAAAACCAAAAGTCATTTACATTTGTTGGTACATTTTGAATTGTGAAGACCATGGACTTGACATAATTCTCCCTTGTCAAAGCCGTAAAGAGGCCGACTCCTGGGACTTGGCAGATTTCCAGTTGATGTCAACTTTGAAGTCATGAGGATTCCTTTTGAGGAAAGACAGCAGGATTTGGACTAAAATATTTATGTATGATTGATAAATGAAGTCCACCTGGTCTCCAGACAAGGAGAGCAGATGATGCAAGAAAAATCAGTTTGAGAGTTTCTCCTTTGTCTCAATTTTGTATAATATTTTAGTTCAGGTTAAAATACCTCCCACACCAAAAGAAATCTTTGCATTGACTGAGAACTTTTTAGACATATTACCAATAACAAAATAGCAGTAGTTGTTGCTCATGTAGTAGAGACTAACTTGTAAAGAAGAGCAATACAAACTCTGTGTTTAGGTATCAGAAATCAACTTTTTTTTTTGTGTGGACCTTCTACGTTTGGATTTCAGAAGGGTTGTAAGTGCCACCTTGTGGACAACATTATTCATCTTGTGTCTCGTTACAGGACACAAATGGGTGAGGTAGGATAGGAAAATTCAGTTTCAAGTTCTGTGACAGAAATGAGTTATTTTTGCTCTGGAGATTGGAGGAGTTTGATTTATTGTATTTTCCAGTACTGTTAGTTGATGTTCTGAGACTTTACGTTCTTAATTAGTATATGGGTATTCTGTCAAAGTCAAAGAACATATTAACATTGGCTCCCACGGCTGTGAATAAAGCCAAACTCTGCTGGTCTGACTGTGGAGTCTTACTGCTTCATGACTTTTGCAGCTCTTGCTGAAATGCCTTTGTTGGTCCCTCAGATCCTGAACGCTGTGGATTGCAGATCTGATTGGAATGGAAATTTGTTACATGATACGCAGGGTTTTGCTAAGGACTGTAAATTGCAGAAACAGGGGTCTTTTAATTAGGAAATCTTCCTTTTTCTCAGCTGCCCAAGCTCCAGGTTCCTGTCACATTCCCTCTCATGGTCACCAGGTAGCCCTATCCAGTTTGACAGGGGACCAAGCATTTGTTCCCAGTGGTGTTAAATAAAACAGCCTTTTGTTTAGTAACTTGGAACCTTGCAAGGATCAATTTTTGGTCACATTTTTAACATTCCTAGATTAAAAAGAAAAAAACCCAGCGCTTCCCCTTAACTTTAAAAAGAATGTATGAGCATGCAGGAACAGATCTATCCTACATTTATTTTCTTCTTACCTCCCGTTACCAAGAGCTTCAAGACTGTCTAGGTGTTGGACCACTGTTGGTTGCAGTGTTGCACCATGACATCCAGTAAAATGCTGGACAGTGCAAGCTCCTCAGTTAGGGGAAAAATTTAAGTTGTACATTTTCTGCTTATTTTAATTCAGAGAATTTCAGCTTATCTAGCGTAGTACTAATTTGAGGGTTGTATTTGGGGTTTCTTTTTTCTATTCAGTAAGCAAACCGCGCTGCTGAAAGCAGGAGATCTCTTTCTCCTTTGACTGGAGCTTGGAGTAGTGGGTAGTTTGACAGCCAGAGGAAAAAGAAATACTGATTTGGTCAGTCTCCTCTACAGTGTCAGGAGCAGCAAGGGCATGCGGATCCAGAGGAGAAGGCGAACCTGGAGCTGAGAACCAGAGCAAATCAGGCAGACAGCAGCCTTACCAAGGAGGATGTGTGTCCCCAGTTCCCAAGCAAGTAGGGCAGGTCTGCTGGTGGTGGCCAGGTTCAGCCAACAGGCCAGATGTCAAGGCCGGTCCCTAACAATGAGCTGAATCATAGAATCTTAAGGTTGGAAGAGACCTCCAAGATCACCAGATCCTACGTGGAGTCAGAAAAGCAGGTCGGGACCAGGGTCAGCATCAGGGTGGTACAAGATCTGCAGCAGAGCTTAGAGACTGGTGGTGAGGCCCAGACCTTAGAAACACCTCCTGGGGAGAAGGAGAAGAGGAGGCATCTCAGCTGGGTGGTTCAAGGCTGCTTGGCTGCATTACAGAAATTAGCCTTTAGCCTGGGCAGCTAGCCTCCCAAAAGTGGTACACGAGATCTGAAAGAGGGAATAAACAAAACTCTGCTTTGTCTAACTCCGAGCCCAGGAAACCGGGCTAAAGAGGCTTTATCCTGCAGCTGCCAAGCTCTTCTTGTGTTTCTGGACACCTTCCTAGGGAGTGCCGTGCTGGAGTTTCTAGCCGGTCCTGCTCTGACTGCCCAAGGCAGGTACAGTACGGCAATTCGAGGTGTTCACACCGTGTTTAGGAACCAGGACAAAGAACCAGTCTGCCTTCCCAGCCAAAGCCCCTTTTGGTAAGCCTGCTTCCGCCATACCATCCTTACCTTTCTCTCATGTTTTGCAGTGTGGGCTGGTTTACCAAACCGTGTCCCCCAACTTACATTAGGCTGATGCTGATTTAGCTGGAACTGAACCTAAGCCGCTTCAGGGCCAGAACTGGAAACCTGAAATGAGCCAAAAACCATTCTGGTTTTACTTTCTATTTCTCTGGTGAGTTGTCTTTTATGTTTAGTTTCCCAAGAGCTTATTCAACCTAATTCTTTGCCTGGTTTTCCTGTTTTCAGTTGCAGAGGAATTGAGTCTCAGTGATGGGCATGATTCCCCAGCTCTTCCCGTTCTCACTGGCAGTTTTTCTTGGATTCCATGGTTGTGTTCCAGGCTATGTGTTCAATGACATCAGGATTTTCTTTGTTGCTTTGGGGACCAACAAAGCTTGCAGCTTTTTTGTGGGATCGGTGAAGAAGGAATTGGTTCAAAAGGGGTCTTCAAATCAGAAGAGCTCTAATAAAATTACTTTTTCATATATTTCTTTGTCAAAAGGCTAAACTGGATTACGTGTGTTCATCTAGATGTTGCCTTACCCAAATGGATAATTGATGGATGAAGAACAGTTCGATAAAGCAGCTTTATTCAAAGTGGATGTAGTGTTTGCTAAATTAGCTTAAATCTTGTATCAGTTCTTAGAACTCCTGAGATAAATTAGTTAGTTAGTTACAGGTTTGTTTATGTGAGGGAGAATGTTGTAAATAACATTTGACCTCAAGAGCATATGCGCAAATTTTTATGTCAGACATTGCAAGCAAGTTCAGTGAATAGATGACGGAAAGGGGAACAGATACCATCACTAAAAACATGTGCAAAGGCTTCTGAGGCTGACTGGAGGCAAGCGTAGCTACCCTCTGGGACAGCAACGGTGGCATGGCTCTTAAAAGCTCTGAAGGCAAGTTCTTAATGAGGGAACTAGGGTGTAAAAGAACTCCTGGAAAGGCAAATAGTTCCGGCTTTAGCTTGAAGCTTCTGTCACAGACATCAAAAAAAAGTGTTTTGTATTATAGGCAATATTTACATACTAAACACTTTGCTAAAAGGCATTAACAGTGTTTGCAGGTGTGAATTTAACGTTGGGGTGGGTAAACTTGTTGGGTCAAATCTTCTGGTTCTGGCTACAACGGCAATCATAATTTCCGGTGGCAGAAGTTGAGGCAGTGACGAGAGGTTGAGGCAACCATTGAATATGAAAGGCTATTGATGATAGTTTTAATTTTTTTTTTCCTTCATAGCATCTAGCTTTTTATACTTGTCCTGGTGGGCTTGAGGTTTGTTTAACCCAAGATGAAATTTGAGGACTAAACAGTAGAATCGTAAACCAACTGAGAAAATGAACAACGTTGTATTCCTTCAGAGTTCAAGACCTTTGTAAGACTGGATACAGACAAAGAGTCCCCATGGAGACCGCTGAAGCTGTGCTCTGAGGTGAAAGGGCTCGGAAAGGCCGTTAATCATGTGGCATTTGTGGGACAATGAATCCCACAAATGTGAGTTGAAAATCCACAAAGGACCATGGAGTGAACTGGGATTTCAGCAAGCTGTTCCTGGTGAATCAAGAGTAGTAAAGTAAATTATACTTACTCTTCTGTCTTTTGTTGATGGCATTTCACTGGAGACAGAGCTGATTCCTAGGCCCAGCTCCCACTGATTTCAGTGGGATTTGGATCAAGAGTAACTAATATAATACGTTTCTCCGTGAAGATGTTGTTGGACAAATTTGGGAATATCTGACCGCCTACTGTGCATATACTATGCTTGTTAAATGTGTGAGGAGGGGGGAGGATTAGAAGAGATTAAGAAGAAAACATTCTTACTAATCCTTTCAAAGCTCCCTGCGTGTTCCTGGCTCAAGAACCTGCTTGATTTGCTCATCTGAGCGTGTCTAGACCGTGGTCACTGAGAGAGACTTTGTAAATGAAGGTAATGCACCATCTTCTAGCACAACTGCACAAAGGAGCTAAAAAGTCCGGTCCCCACTAGATGGTACATCCTGAGGTGGTCTGGAGTATTCAAAGGATGGCGAGTTGGACACTGAGTGCAGCTGGCTGCTGGTGAGAAAATAAAACACCAGCTTTTGGAGTTGAGCAGCTTTGTGCTGTGACCGGCTTCATCCCTGCGTGATTTTGAATGGGAAGGAGAAAGAAAAGTCTGTTTAAGGACTGAGGAGGAAAAGCAAGGAATTCCTGCAAAGGTGGAAGGCAGAGTACTTTTTAAATGTACAGTGGAGCAGACTTGTGTTTTCTGGCAGCTTCTCCTGAGTAAGAGATCGGTGGAATTCCATAGGAGTGAAATCCCATATGTCTGGTAGGTTGACAGGCTCTTTGTGTTGTGACCCCAGATGCCCTTGTGTGAAAGTGGCTCGATAACAATAGTTCATGCAGTGCCATGAAGGAGCACATACAGGTTTTAACTGCCAGCAGTTCATGCTGTGTTACCTGTATATACTCCTTTCTTTTCAGGGCTCTTACTTCTGCCATGCTGCTGCCCGAGGCTTTTGAATTCTGCATGGCAGTCTGAATGCCAGCAAATGCACAGGGCTGTCTTGCGTCAGGTGGGTGAGAGAGGTGGAATTTCGGAATTGGATGCTGCATGGCAACGTTTCAGTGTTGAGCTGGTATATAAAGCAGAGTGCTCTGCTTACACAAACTGACCTTGGTGCTCAGAGTTTGCTTGTAAGTGCTGAGAGAACAGAAAAGCTGCTATTTCCGAAAGCCAGTAAATAAAATTCAATAAGGCAACGCAATAAAAGCTTTGCAGTCTATGTTCTCAGAATCGTGGAAGCGTGGACATTGCGAAGTACAGTTGTTGAGTTCAGTCATTTTAATTTCCTCTGTTGTAAGCTTTCCAAATAATGTCTGTCTGAAAAATTACAGCACCTCTAGGTAATACCAAATGCTGTTAACTAGACACGAAAGTGAAGGTTTAACAAGATAATAAATGCCTTGTCTGTATCGAACAAAATGCACAAAGGAAACCAGTAGTGTGTCTAGGAAAAGTAAATGACCTTTAAATGGTTCTGCTGATCTGCTCAAGCATTTAAGGTAAGGAATTAAAGTAAAATAAAGCAAAAAAAAAAAAACCCCAACAGCATTTGCTTCACCAGTACATTGTTGAGCGTGTATTAGGAGAATTACATTCACAAAGAAGAAAGTGCAGTTTAGTTAGCCTGTGTCTGGGCTCCCTTTTACATTTTTCCTCTTTATCTTCCTCCACGTCACCGTCATCTCTCTGGCCATTTGCAATCAGTTTGAATGATGGGATTAAAGTATTTTCTGTAAACAGGAATGACTGTATATATGTCCAAAAGAAAAAATCGCTGTTGAGTCATTTGTGCTCTTAAGAGTGCAAGTAGCGTATCAACGAGCAGCAGCAGCGGGGAGGTGGTAATAGCAGAAAAAGGGAATAGTTCGGATTGAATCAATTCTACCCTCACGCAATGAGAAGCAAGATGTTACTTATAGCGTAAAAAGTGACAAAATGCGTAATACCAGAAGAATGCAATGATACGCTCTCAGGATCAAGAGAGCACCAAGAGGAGAAGCTCTGTGGATCTTAGATGACCATTCCTCCTATGGCCTCTTTCAGCTGCAGAGATTCCTACAGATTTCAGTGAACTCAGTTGAAATCTATATAGCGTATTCCGAACTTTAAATACTGCGAGGAGAGCTTCCTAGAAAGTATTTGTTGATGTTTTTTCTCTAAGTTATAATAGAGAAATTTATATGGTTCATTGTATGTTTAGAAGGGGAAAATACAAGTTATTAGAAGACCGTTAGAAGTGTAGTTAAGCTGCTATGGAAGTGTCGTTCTGACAGGTCGTTGTTCTGCAGCTGGAATCTAGTTAATAGTGCAGTTGATGCACCAGCCAGAAAGAAATTAGTCTCACGTTCTCCTAGAGCTGCATTGGCCCTACAGTGCTAGGGAAAATGAGACTTTTTTCATGGTTTCTACATCAGTAGTCTTTCCATCTTGGTTCCACTTGCAAAACAATTTTCTCAAGGAGTGACACGTCAGTAGCAGCTTTAAGTTTGGATGCAGGAAGCCAAGTAAAAATAGTGGTGTAATGGAAATGTGGTCTGGGACTTACGTCTGGAAAGAGTTTGGGGTTCTCCCACAGACCTCTGGTGTGACTGCAGGTTGTTCTAGCAATCTTACCCTTCCGGATTTAAAAAGAATCAGAAAAGACAGCTGCCTATTCACCCCTTCTCCTGACTGTGTCCATAGATGACTGATTTGTGGCTCTTGAACGGCTCAATCATTGTCCCTGTGTTGGCTGGGACTTCGTTGGGAGTGGTGGTGGATGGTGGCGTTCAGAGGGTGGCTTGGTACTCGTGTGAGTTGTAGAGTTTTCTTTGATGGACATCCTGGCGTTTCCTGTGCTTCTGGCAGCTGTATTCTGCTGTGGGACATGGTGCTGTGACATCTCGCGGTGGGTTTCACACGGCTTTGGGGAATGCCGTGTCGCTAATGCCTAGGTACAACGATGCCTGGCTCAGGCATTTCTGTGCTTCGCACAAATACAACCAGATTTTGTTCTGAGGAATATGGTGGTTCTAATGGTACGTCGTTACTTTTCTGTGGTTACGTTCCTGGTCAGTGAAGAACTCTCTGTGTTAGCGTCTCAGCTGCTGGGAGGCTGTTTACGTATTGTACACAGGGTCACCTCACCCAGGTGTCCCCAGGGCAAGGCTGAATTTCTGATCTGCAGGTTTGGTTGTGTCCATTGCATTCCTGGTTGAATGACTGAGAGAACATCTTCCCTTTTCTGTTTGAAAGGCTTGGGAAGTAAAAACACCAGCCTGGCTATGGAGAAGATACAAGAATGATGGAAGAATTGTCTTGTTCTTTACAAGCTTTTATTACTTTTCAACTTTAATCTAAGTGGCTCTAATATTCCCTTTATTTGTCTATTAAGAATCCCACTTTTCCCTTTTTTTCCTGTTAAATTGTAGCTGTATTTCTAGCTTGTTATGACATCTTTGCCGAGTTTCAGCTTTAGCATGATCATAGATCTCGGGAATGATTTCTTTGTGCTTGAATGAGCATTTTTTTGATAGACCTGAATAAGCATATTCAGGAAAATTATTGGAGTTTAGGGAAGAGCCAAATGAAACTAACTTTAAAAACATTTGTAGTGTTCCCCTCCTTTTTATGATTATTTTTCTCCTTTGTTTTTCTCAGAGATGTCATAGTTTTTCATTTACTTTGAAAGGGAGCCTTAAGTAAGTGTAGAAACATTTTCTTCTGTGGACTTCAGTTAGACGTGTTTCTGGGGACCTTGGAGGTCTGGCTCCAGAGAAAAACCAAGAGGAAAACTCGGAAGAGGCAGTTCCCACTGACATTGCTATGGTTTGTGGAAACTTCCATTTCTTGGACAAATTCTAGAAACCTCTAGCGTGTGGTGCAGAGATGAGAGAATGAGGGTCACTTCGGGGCAGGTGTGTAGCTGTGTAGACACACACGTTTTCTGTATTCATATTTGTCGCTTACTTGGATGAAGGGCACAGTGACTTTGGCTTTTTTTGGTTGTGTGGGTGTTTTATTCAAAGTTGTTAGTGTGCGTCCTTGGAATGGATTGCTCAGGTGCAAGAAAACACAATAAGCTACAGAAATAACAAGATACCTGGAAAAAAACCCACAGGATTTCTTAAAAAAAAAAAGATTCAGCTCTTTTCATGGGCCTGAGAAGCACAAAAAGCATAATAATAGCTGTGTGCTGAGAAGACCATCTTTGAGTCATCTACCACGTAACCTTGACGTTATTATCTATTTACAGGTCAACTTCAAAGCATTTTCTTCCTCTTGTTTGTTTTTTCTGCATCGTGTAATGGCAGAAGTTCAAAATAATGATTTCAGTACCCGGCCGTCTTTAATTCTGCTTTGTCCTGGCTTGCTTTAGAGTGATGTCTCTTTACAGTGCAGTCCGTGCAGATTTACGGTATGAGTGCTGGCAGTGCCAGACTCCTGACATTTGGATCACAGCCTGTGACACCTAATTATAAAAGATAGATCGTTAGAGCCCATTCCTCCCATCTTCCTTATCTGAATGTCAGTGAGAAGCTAAATATAAATTTTGCAAAATCTTAAATGAGTCCTGGTAAATATCTTCTCCTTAGAAATTCAGATCATTCTGAATTCATTCTGTAGATGACTGGTTTTAAATGAAGTCTGACGAGTAGTTTCATGGAGAGTTTGAATGTGGTGGTGTTACTGCTTCAATATTTATTCTTTTTAGATCGTTTCATAGATATTCCAAGAAAAAAGGCAAGGAGAAAATAATGGTACTGTAAGAGTGACATCTCTGATAATACCAGCTACATGGCATACGATTAATATTAGATTTATGATTTATCAGCTAGTATTCTTACATCAAAACACTCAAATCTATCTGATAGAATTTCAAAATACTCCATCAAATAGTCTTTGTTAGTGGCTTAAGCATGCGGGCAGTCTACTTTGTCTCGCAGTCACTGTTAGGAGAGTAAGTGCCCTCCGCGTTGGATTTCTCTAGGGTCATGTATCCTGTTTTGGATCTTAATCCTTGCTTGTTCATTTATAAGGTACCTGTGAAAAGTGTCTGTAGAGTATTCTACGTTCTGGGAAAACTAAATACATTTCTGCCGCTTCTTGCTTGCCCTTGCCGTGTACATGTAACGACTGCGTGTTCTCTGTCGTAGGTGGCAGACTGCTAAGGGTAGTTCTTACCCCGATCGTGCTGGAACCTCGCTCTCTGTTCGCCGTGCACTCAGCGTTCTGTCGCTCAGATTTAAACAGCATATTACTGAGGCGAATCTGTTGCATTTTATAGCCGCTGGCAGTACAAATGGACTAGGTACAAGGCAAAACAGATAAAGGGAGATTTGGAGGATCTTACTTTTTTTGTTCCTTAAATTAATCTTTAGCATTAGATCCAGTAATTTTTATGACATGTTTCCTGCCAGTATAATATTTAATAATTCGTGTAATCCTGCTTCTCCGTAGAAGCTACATGGTATTAAACAGCTTAAATCCTAATATATTCAAAATATGGGTTTGAATAATTTCATACTTTATAGAAGAGAAAAAAGCTCAATATTTGAACTGCAAATTAGAATACTGAAAAGATATTATCAGCTAGCAAAGCCAGTTTTAATTGTCTTGGTATTTAACAATTTTTGTTGGATTCACTGTCAAAGGATGTTGAACTACTTTGGGAGGATGACCAGAGGCTTGAGAAAGGAGGTATGACCAGTTCTGATTCTGTTATGTTATACCACCCTGTAAGACTCACCTACCAAGTTTTTCAGAAGATGGAGAGGAGAAACAGTATTTTAAAGTAAAGGCATAATCTCTTGTAGTTGTAGTGTGATGTTAAAGGAAGAAGTGGTACAGACTGTATTCCACTGTCAGTGTTCCTTCCCATACTTGCTGTGGGAACAGCAATAAGTTTTAACTATGTCACTAGATATAAAGATCAGAAGTTTTGCTAGATAAACAGATAGGTCTGGAATCTCAGATCGTCGCCTTGTACATCCCTGGAAGGCTGCCGTGTAAAGTGGGTGCCAATACGTTAACACTGAACAGGATGCTCTCACGATCGTGGAAGGTGGCCTCGGTCAGTGCAGAATTCACAGTTGCTTTTCATCATGTAAGACACATTTAAGGAATCCAAAAGCAGGTGTCACTCTGAGCCACGTGCCACACGACATTCCTACGATGGGTGTGGAAATATTAGGGTTGTGAATGTGAGATGAATGAGAAGAAAAAGGGAAAGACGTTCTGCCCACCAAAGGGATTTTGGCTAGGACCACAGCCAGCTGTTCTGGGCTGTCAGTGTGAGGAGGTCTAGAACATGTCTGTCCCATAAAACATGTTCTTGCCAGGTGTTTTCTTAGAAGAGGTAGTTTTGGCTTGCACTATCTATACATTTTCTGTATTGGTCAATGATTTTTGCAAAGTGGTTCAAGAAACTGTTTTAAGTTATGAGTTAGCGTGAAAGACACTGTTCAAGAATTACAGCCAACTGTATGCCAAAATTAATTTAAATGAAAACCCCTGAGAGAAACAAGGGACAATCTGGATAAAATATTTAGTGGTGGACTTAATGGGGATTTAGGACTATGTATACAATAGAACGGGGCTGGAGCCAGGCATTTGAAAACGTGAAGTGCTGATTCTTGAAATGGGAAACAGATGTTACCCTTCCAGTACTAAATGATTCTATTAAAAATTGCAGTCTGTGTGATAGAGTGGCATAAATAATAAAACATGACAATAATTTGCTTCTGTTGCTTTAGCTACACTGTTTTATGAGGTAGGAAAGCCACAGTTAGGAGTTGCAACATAATAGAATCACAGAATGGTTTGGGTGGAAAGGGACCTTCAAAGGCCACCCAGTCCAACCCCCCTGCAAGGAGCAGGGACATCTCCAACCAGATCAGGTTGCTCAGAGCCCCGGCCAACCTGGCCTGGAATGTTTCCAGGGATGGGGCATCCACCACCTCTCTGGGCAACCTGGGCCAGAGTTCCACCACCCTCAGTGGAAAAATGTTTTTCCTTATATCCAATCTGAGTCTACCTCCCTCTATTTTGAAACCATTACCCCTCATCCTGCCACAACAGGCCCTGCTGAAGAGCTTCTCCCCATCTTTCCTGTAGGCCCCCTTTAGGCACTGGAAGACTGCTATCAGGTCTCCCTGGAGCCTCCTCTTCTCCAGGCTGAACAGCCCCAACTCTCTCAGCCTTTCTTCACAGGAGAGGTGCTCCATCCCTCTCATCATCTTTGTGGCCTGCTCTGGAGTCTCTCCAACAGCTCCGTGTTATGGATGTACCACCGCTGATCCAGCTGCTAAAGAACCATTAGGCAGAGGAACGTGAGAACAGTCATCAAGCAAGGTGCATGGCCTAGAACAGCCCTCCCCTTGTCGGGGAGAAACTCTTCAGCAGGGCCTGTTGTGACAGGATGAGGGGTGATGGTTTTAAAGTAGAGGAAGGTAGATTCAGACTTGATAAAAGGAAAAAATTCTACGTTTTCTGTTAATTTTGGTGAATTCTGTTTGCCAGCCTTGTTCTACAGGGGTGACCACCACTCTAAATCTCTGCACAGCTTCAAGCAGCTGTTTAAAAGCAGAAGGAAAACAGAACCAGCTTGCCAGAGAGGTGTTTCTTTCATCTTCCCAAAAATTACGCTGGACCCAGGCCTGGGAGATCCAAAGCCTTGAGTCCTGGCCCACTAACAGGTGTCTGATCCAACACGCCGTGACCTGTCGGTGCCAGAAATCCGTGCTTTACACAATGGGAAAGGGAGCTGCCCGTGGAACACACAGGACACAGGCTTGCCGTGGGATAGCCATGCTGGGTCTGGAAATGCTGGAGAGAGCGCAGTCAGTTTTATACGCCACCCTAAACTGTATGGAACAAATGTCCAGGTTTTCTAGAACCTATTCGTTATAATTGGCCTCTGCTTCTGAAATCTAGGCAACGTTCATTTTTACAGTGCATCATTTCCATGGGAGCCTCAGTAGACACCCCAGTAAAGATTTTTAATTTTTCTTTATAAAATAGTAATTTCTTGCCTCAGTACCTGATCTTTTGATATGTAAAATGCATATGAGTGCACTCTGTGTGATGTATATCATTTATTTATATCTTTTTTAATTTATTATTGTATTTATCTGGTTTTATTTATTATCTTATTATTAATCTTATTGATATACTTGTGGTTCTGTGGCTTTTTCCTCATTGTCAGTTGCTGGTTTCAGATAATTAGGTCCTTGTCCCCAGTAATTTGTTCTTTGTGTCTTTCTCAGTCATTTCTGCGAAACAGCGTTTAAATGTTACAAGTGCTTTTTGTGACACAGGCTCCGTTTACCCTGTGTGGGAAGTATTCCAGATAGCACAGCCAAAG
The DNA here is from genome assembly GCA_011801015.1 of Ardeotis arabs. Lineage (NCBI taxonomy): Eukaryota > Metazoa > Chordata > Aves > Otidiformes > Otididae > Ardeotis > Ardeotis arabs. Next base: position 65,256 of record JAAGAY010133674.1, read on the forward strand.
ATTGGCAGCTGTTTCATACGTCAGTCAACATCTGGCTAAGAATGACACGTGAGTTTAGAAGAGGTTTGGTGTTTATTCCCTACAAAGGCATCTCATTTGGATGGGATGGTTGTGTTTCTTCTGTGAGAGGCAGTTCTGCGCTGTGGTCTCAGTGAATAAACCACACTTTTCTCTGTTCTCTTTTATTCACTGAGGAAGAACATTTTATGAGCCTGTGTGGGACTCGGTAGTGATGGAGAACACTGTTAAATGTTTATGCTAGCAATTCATATTGTATAACAGCTTGTACTTGAATGGATTCCATCCATAAAGCAGCTCACTGGCGGTGGAAATTTCCCAAAAGTTACAGTATAACATAGGCTGATGCGAAGGGCTGCTACGTTTCCATCAAAAAAGTACATGGTAGAGAAACGTAAATGCTCTCACCAAAACGTCCTTCAAGGAGGACAGAGATTAATCAGTCTCTGGGCACAGCTGTCTCAAATTGAGATCACTTATATTTTTCAGATTGTTTGGCAGGTCTGAAATGAGGTGGTGTGATTTGGTACAGGGACACTTGTAATGGCTGTGTTTGAGGAAAGGCATTCCGTTGTTAGTCATAAAGTGCATTTTGAGGCAAATCACAAAAATTGGACTCGTACATGATTTTAAGATTTCTGCCAAGCAATGCAAATGCAAGATGTTAAACTAAATGTTCTTGTTTGAATCCAAAATCTCTTTGAAATCATGCAAGAATCTGCTCACACGAGATGTGATAGGATGGAGCAGATTTTTATTTATGAGGTTGTCCACCGTGAAACGCAGAGTGCTTGGGAATCGTCTTCATTCTCTTGCTTCATGACTGCGAACAGGTATCGCTGCCGAGCTCCCTGTGATCCCGGCAGTGATGAGGGAGATGGTTTTATCTGTGTTTCTTGGCTAGTCATAAAAAAGATGTTGGGTGTTAAATATTTAGATTGGAACTCAGCGGACTCTGGCTTGCTGTTTAGAACATTTTTCACAGCAAGGGCCAAGCGTTAATTTTGGGAATAGGAAAGAAATCCAGGGATGCCAAGGCTTGGGATACTCCCTGTGCTGTAAGTTGGTGGTATCAAAAAATTCTTTTTCTTCCTCCTCTTACTTGAATGTTTGCTTCCAGGAGAGACCATAAATCAATAATTAACCCTTTTTTACTCAAGACTTTTGCAAGAATTTGCAAGTATTTTTGACAACTTGAAATAATAAACAGGACTCTGTCATTTATTTTGAAGGTTTTCCACCAAATTAGTACATTTCATAAAATATATGATAGGCTTTTCTTCTACTGGCTCATGTCATATTTCACTCGTATCTGAATGAGAAGTTTTTTCACATGTGACAGTTAATCATATAGGTAGATAAGTGCTCATCATAAATGATATCTAGAGTCTGTAAGTACAAACCAGCAAGATCAACGAACAGCAATGTTTCTGTAAAAGAGGAGATGGTCTCTACAGTATGTGCACTTTTAAAATGTAATAAAGGGGAAAGATTTTTTTTTTCCTGATCTGTGTTAAATCTGTAACATTTTTTCTGCCCATTAATTTACATTATTTTAAATTATTTAATATCTTTTTTTTAAAGGTGGGTGTTACTGTGTTATTTTTTTTCTTTGAGCTGAGGAGGGTGTAATCAGCATTGATCAGTGCATCAGTGCTCTTTGACGTGTTCTTCTCTTTTCGGTAACAGCCTGTAACAAACTGTCAGCTGGCTCAAAGTCCCTGAGTCTGTGAGCTCTGTTATGTTCAGAGTCTGCAGTTGTAAGATCCTGGGGAAAAAAAAAACCCTTATTTTATTTTGCAGAGCATTGGCTGTGACGACTACCTGGGGTCAGACAAGGTGATTGACAAGTGTGGAATATGTGGAGGGGACAACACCGCTTGCAAGGTTGTGTCCGGAGTTTTCAAGCACACGCTGACAAACCTTGGCTACCACAAGATAGTGGAAATTCCTGAAGGAGCTACTAAAATCAACATCACTGAGATGTCGAAGAGCAACAACTACTTGGGTAAGTTGCGTCTCAGTGGGTAAAGCATCCTTTGTGTGTGAGAGCAACTAGGTGGAGGTCGTGCCAGGAAGGGCTTCTGAGCAAGGTGAAGTAGATGTCAAGGGCAAGAGAGCTGAAGAGAGTGGGGGGAAAAAAATTAATCAGGTGTTCTGATTGGAACTCACCATCTGTTTGTAATACTGGCTTGATCTCACGTGACAAACACTGTAGACCTGTTACCATCCATTCCCCTGTCCATCTGCCTTGGCTTTGGTCGGTCCTGTTGGTTGGTTCTGTGTGGTGATTACACTTCCCGCATTGTTAACCTTCTCTGAGCCATCCAGAATCCGGCCAAGCGGCGTGCTCGTTATGTAAAGTGTATCGAGGCTGCTTGGGGAGGAAAGAGCATCTCCTGCTTGCCTGGAAACTTCAGTTCTTTTGAAGTGAAAGTTTATCAAAACTGCGTTGTGATGATGTGATATTGAAATGGTGTCCGCAGAGTGCAAGGGCATTTGTACAGTTATTGTTTACTCTGAAGCAGGTCCTTAATTCAGAACCATGGAGGATCCTGGAATATTTACGTTAACATCCTAGCATCTCGTGCTGTGTTTCTAGATATGTCTAGCACGCTGCAAATCAGGGGTTATGTGGGATTTCTGCAGATCTGTGTCTCTCCTGTGTGCACTTGTGAACTGTGCCGTACCCCGCTGTAACCTCTCACGTTCCCAGGTTACAAACCCCTCCGTTTGTGCTTCTGATTTGGAGCCAGTTCTGCTGGGTGGACTGAGAGAGGAGGGTCGGTTAAGATTTGTAAATCCTGCCTCTCGCCCTTTAATTTCTCTTCACCTGTCAGTCTGTCCCTAGACCTGTCTTTAAAATTACCGTAGCAAATAATAAAAATGGAGCTACACCAGGCCTTTCTTGCTGGCTTGGTGCAATTATTCCTGGGACTATCCAGCTGCACGGGCAGTGTCCGAGCCCAGAACTCTTGTTTGACAGCTGCTTTATCCCACTTCTGGCTGGTAAGCGTTGCGGCCACTGCTCAGGTACATGAAAGGAAAGTGCTCATTATTGAACTGCTTCTCTCCTCTTTCCTGCCACCTTCTCCTCAGTTCCTGCTGGAGCTGGAACTGGTTCTACAGAAACATTTGGGAGTTTATTATGGGGAACAGGCTGAACTGTAATGTGAACTCTGTAATGTCACCAAAAAAGTGACTTTTCAAAAGTGAAAAAATAATACAAGCTACTCACTGTCCAAGAAAACCAAATGTTCTGGACCTCTTGTAGGGTGATCCTATCAGTTCTGATTTGTCCTGATTCCATCCAAATGTGGTTTTGATACATTATGTACACCGATATACACTGGCATTCATTTTGTCACATGAACAGCTTCTCTAGTGTCCATCAACAGTAACTTGTTTGATGATGAACTAAAACAATAATTCTGTCTAAAGAGCTTCCATAGATGCTCGTACATTCAACAGAAAATGGGTGAGAACACAGCTTGCCTGGCAGGACAGTGGAGGCAGCCATGTTTGTGATATATTATATTGTGGAGCTGAATGTAGTTTTTCCTGTCGGATTTACATGCCAGCATCTGAAAACAGCTGGCAGAGAAAATCCCTTGACTATGTTAGAATGTCCTTAGCCACTGGAACACGTTTGGAATGGGCAGGACAGAAAAAGAGTAACATTTTTTGCTTAAAAATAACCAGATCAATGGCATGTATGGGAAAGTGGCGAAGTTTTTCTTTCCCATGCCACTCCTTATCTCCTTATCCCCTGAGCTCTTGGTTTATGTTATCATCTTTTCTTTTTTTTTTTTTTCCCTTAATTCATTTCATATGTTTAATTTTAAAGTGGCTGGTATGGATTTAGTCTGCTCAATTTGCCAGCTCCCTCCCCTGTTAGGAATTCTTGTGGCTGTAGTTCCAGCTAGAAGGACTCCATCCAGCCTCTCTGCTGACACCGTTACGCGATAAACTTGGTTGACTGAGGCCGCTGAGTTGCACCAGGACAGGAATGAACAGAAAGCTGAAAGGTTTGTCAAGTAATTTACTGGACAAGTGAAACGGTAGTTGGCAGGTTGTTTTTTGGTGTATTGGTGGTCACAAATTTCTCACTGATAAAACAACATTCAAAATTTAGACGTGCACATTTTTCTAGAGCACATAACACTGGTAGAGCTGGGAAGCTTGGAAACTCGGGTCTGGTATTTACTGGTTTCTCTCTATTTATGGTAATAAGCAGAAGTCTTGAACTTAAAAAAAAAAAAAGAAATCTTAGACTCATCCTTATGCTGCAGCAGCAACAAGAAAATCAACCCAGCAGCCGTTCCTTGAAGCGTGTAGTTGAGCACTTTGCAGAACTGAAGTTTCAGATCCCTCTTCTGTTGTAGCCTTCAGAGCTGCTTGTAAGCAACATGCTTCTGGTTGCACAGAGTGTAAGTAAGTTAGTTGCTTTTTCTTTTCCTTTCACTTTGCACATTTTATGTTTTTTTCAATGCAAAATCATAAATCAGCTCAAGGTCAGTAACGTTTTCTGAGGAGATGACAGCCAGTGTTTCTAGGAGTCTGAGTTGCCCTGCTTGTCACTGTTCAGGTTCCATGTGGTTTCAGTACACAATTTTTACAGAGCTCCACACCTTTTCACTGCTTTATCAAAAGTACTGAGCAAATAAGCAATCAGGAAAGTGTGTTTCCACAGAGAGATTTCTGCTGGAAAAAGCAGGCAAGAATGTGAAGTGTCTTACACAAAGTGTCAAACTCAGCTAAAAGTCATCCCAACATTTGAAAGCTTCTCCATACTTTTTTTATACGTAAAAAAGTAAAAAGCTTTTGTAAACTTTTTTGAAGTAATCGATTGCTCATTGTTGCAGAACTCGTGACCCTCATAAACCGCGTAGTTCCAATGGTGATGCTGAGTATGATGGTAGCTTATTGAGGTCAGACATTTTTATTATTGGTTTTTGGTTTTTGCACACCAGTTGGAGTGCTTGCACAGTAAAATTTGTAAGTTCTTGCTGCTTTAAAACAATAAATGTTTGTTAGAAGAAAAAACATGACAGTGGTGTATGAAACTTAGTGTTTCTGGAATGTCACTGTCTGGGTAGTCGAATATTGGGATTAAAGGAGACAGACTATGTCAGTGGTTGCTCAACTGTTTCTTTATGTAACTTTATAACTAACTTACCACAAAAACTACAGAGCCACGGATTTCTTGTGCATCTACTGATCTCTATTATTTTATTTCTATGTACCTTAAAAACCTTCAGCAACAGTGTTTCTGTTTTCTTCTGCTTATGTTTTCTTTTTGAGGTGTTCTCCTGTTTTTGAATGAATGAATTTCATACAGCACAAACACAATCTTCACCCTGGCCGCCCCCTCCCCACGGCCCAATGTGCTAAAAATCCTGTTAGGTTTTCCATTTCTTGAAGATCTTTACTGCAGGAAGAGTGTCATTCTGATAAAGGAAAATATTTTAACAGTCAAACTGAGAATGGCTTGGACTGGAGTTTCTCAGTGAGCCAAAGCGCACTGCCTCTCATAGAGCCGTAGGGCAGATCAGAAATGCCCCAGGAAACATTGTATTTTTTTTCTTGTATGTGTTTGGACTGCTAAATAATAGCTATTAGTAAGTGTTAATAATGTATTAATCAGTCTGTACATCTAGCCTGGTATTTTTTTTACAGTTAGAAGCAAAAGCCATGTATCACAATTTGGATTTAGACTCCGTGAAGTGTAAACGCGGCTCTAAGCTGTACAGCCTGAGCTATGTGCGGAAGGACTCGCTCCCCCAGGCAGGTTTCAGCAAGCTTTTCTTAGTGGCTGTTGTGTTCGAGCGTTCGGCAGCGGAGCTGCTGACCTCGGACAGACTTTTCCATTGGCAGAGTGCTTCTGTCACATGCTGGTCTTGTACAGAACAGAGACAAAGACATACTTTTTGTCCCACTGGTAATCGTCAGCTGGCCGGTTCTCGTACACTGGAACGGGACGCTTGCCACTGAGTTAAGTAGGACCATAATATCTTAAGTGGGACCAGTACGTTACAGCCCTTATGCTGCAAAACATGTGATTTTGAGTATAAATACTTCAGCATCCCAGAGATTGGGATTTGGGATGATGGCAGAATTGTAAAGCCAAATAATCCAAAGGGGTCATTTGGGAGGTGCTTTTTTGCATGTTGGGTCGTGAGAACCCAATTGAAAATCTGATGGGAAGGAGGTATCAATAGCAGTAATTAAAATTTCGCTTAATACAAGAGTGAAAGATGCAATGGTTGAAAACGCATTAGTGTTGAAATGCACTTACCACGTGTAATGAATTTATTCTATTTGAAAGGAACCTGGCAACGTCCCGTAACTCAAGCAACAGTTTGTTTCTAGAGCAGTTGTCTAAGTCTGGAGTCACACGGCTTTGAGATTCGGTTCTGCAAACGGCACGAGACGTACTGCCTGCTGTCTTTGGCAGCGGATGCTGGTGAGGTGTCTTCTGAAAGGGAAAGGATAAAGTAGGTACATCAGAGTTTGGGCAAGTCTCTTAACATTTTGTGCCTTACCTGAGTACTGTTTACTACAAAGATGTTTCATAGTGAATTTTTTTCACTGTTAATTGTAAAGCTCTTTACAGTTCTTTCAGGGAATATATTACGTCTTTCAGGTTTGTCTTTCATGGAATTAAGTTATTTTAGCCACTAAATGAGATAGGGAGATCTCTAGATCCAAGCAGTTTTCCTTTTTCTGCAAAATGATACTCCGCAATTCTAACATCTTCTAGTAGCACGTGCAGTATTTGTCATTAAAATGAGTGTTCACATTAATATGTTTTAAAACAAAAGTTGAAGATACATTAATAGCATTCCTGTAAATATTGGTGTGCCTGAACATGACTGTGGATTTGAGGAATTTGTCATATGAAAACAACAGTGGCTGGTACTAAAGGGGCTGTGAAAAGATTCTCTCAAAAATATTTTGATTCAGTGTTCCCTGCAGCAGATAACACTCAAACAGCGTGTCTCATGATGAAATATTGCTAGCAGCTCCTAAGCTTAAAATAACATTTGGAAATCAGTTTAGAGATTCAAACTTACGGTAAATAAAGGAGTTGGATTAGAACACTGGCAGAGAATTTAGAAGCTAAACGTTGTTAGAGGCACTGCTATGTCACACGTTATAAATATGAAAAGTTTTATATTTATCTATTAGCAATTAACTCATCTGTTTCCTTCATGTGGTGTTAATTAGATCAATTAATATAGTTACACTTTTAAAAAGTGCTCTGAATGATTTTTTTTTTTAAATATACAAGATTAAAGGTTTCTGTGCAAAAAAGTTGCATCAGATACTGTACAGTAATATGAAGAACAGAGGATATGTGTTTGAATTTTCAGGGCTTGGAATAAACATGCCAGAATACGCCAGAGGAGAGTTCTATTTTCTCCATCACTTTATACAGAAGGGATCTGCTTTTAGCAAGCCTCTGTTCCAGGGCTTAGCTGTGCGCTGGGCTCAGCGGCTGTCCCGGTAAGCAGTGAGAGCTGTCGGTGCGCCAGGGATCATTCTCACATTTCTGTTCAGAAACAGAATCTGCCGATTCTTCATTTGAGTTTACAAAGTGCGGCGACCCGGGCTGTGCTGTTGTGTGTGTGTTGTGAGGGACTTGTGAAACCCCCACAAACAGTTCGGTGTTGCGTTTCTTCTGGTGTCTGTTTTTCGTTGAGTACGTCCACGTGTGTGTCAGTCTGTGCGTTAGAGTTTGCCTGTCTCTCCCGTACACAGCTTACGAAATGCGTTACTGATAAACTCTGTGATTACAATATCTGGATTAGAATAACTGTTATTTTTACCTTTTGTCCTCGGTCCTCTTGCCCGTTCTCTGCTGGAGTTAAACAACAAAGACATTTCTTTGTACAGACGATGATGTGCTCCAAACTGTGAAGAAAAGACTTAAGGAATCACTCCTTAAAGAAACTGAAATTAAGCACAGCAAATTCACACCATAAGGAAATTTCAGAGTTAAGTATTAATATCTGAAGAGACAGAGTCTCTGTGTAAACTTAACCAGAACATTTTGAATAATGTTCCTAAAATACGCTTTTTGTGATTAGGAATCCTAGCAAGCCTGCTGTGTAGTAAACACTGAACTGAAGAGTCAGGCAATATTACGCAGAAATGTGAACTTGGTTTTTCGGAAGATGTTTGCAAAATCAAGCATTCCTACCCAAACGTAGTAATGGTGATCTCAATTGGTAACTCCTGCTCATGTGCTTCTGCATGATCTCCTTCTCTGTCTTTTCCTGCAGTGCTTCAGATTTTGCTTCTGGTTAGATATTATCTGACTCTACAGGATTGGCCTTCACTGAAAGCCTAACCCATGCAATGGTGTCAGAGATGGACCTGCTCCAGCGTGGCCCTACCCACAGCTGCAGACGTGACCACGGCCGCGGACGCTTCAAGATGTACCTGCTCTGGAGTGGGCATGGTCACAGCCTTTAATTCAGTTTCGTTAGCATTGGTTGCTTAGCTGGAGATATATTGATTATCTGAATTACTAATAATTTGAATTAATTGCTCTCTGTGTGGCCGTGCTGTAATTCAGACTAACACAGGTCTACGAAGAGAGTCGCCTTTCCCAACGTGGAGTTAAAAGCAGCCTCAGTACGGAAGTGTCTCATGGTGACCTGCCCAGGAAAACGCTTTTCCCTGACTCTTGTTTTGTGCACAGAGGCTCAGTATCGTTTCAGTGGGTGTGGGCCTACAGCCTACTCTTATTTTGGGTCCTGATAATTATCTTTAACACAGCCAGTCTGGCTAGCACATGCTGTTTGGAGGATTCAAGACAGCAGTGAAGAGGCACGAGGAGCCTGTTTCATGCCTGGAGATGACAGATATCTTAGCAACATGTTCTGTAAAGAATTTTTGGGTCAGTCTGAGCTTGGATCTTGCCTTCTGTGGTTGTATTCCTATCGCAACGAGTGTGGGTTTTGCCACATTGTGGTGAAGCTAGACATCTAGGACACACAAAGCCAGGGAGAGCGTGTAGGGTCTTTCAGTTCTGAAGGCCTTTATGAGAGAATTAATTTTGAAAACAGTATGAGCTTATCATCGAATTTAGAAGAACAAAACCAGAAAAATCCAGGAGTGAAGAATCACAGTGGGACAGCTTCACGCAAGGTGATGGGAGGCAATCTGAAATCCAGTGTGAACGCTCCTGAAGCTGTGAAGGAGATGTCACCTATGATCTGACACAGTGCTACTTGAAGTCCTTGCACGTTGCGTCATTGTTTGACCTCTGGAATTTAGCCTGTGTTGGAGGATGATGCGTGTGTGGATAAGTTACTGAGGAAAATACAGACTCTCACAAGTTTGCTTGTAATGCAAAAGGGTTAAAAACTGGCAGGAGAAAGATGGAATTAGGTATAAAGTCAGACAGAAATGTGCAATTAGCTGTCCTTCTAACAGTTCTTACCTGGAGTCCGTTACTAAGACGCCTGGTTTTTCATGCGCACACATCTACATGTACACATCCTTTGAATTCTTGTCCTTGAAATAGTCTCAAATTGATATTCTGCAGGGAGAGTTTCTTTCACTAAGTAAACGTTCATCTTTCTGGAGCCAACATGTATTACTTGGCTAGGCTGATCACTTACCGAAACCCTTGAAGCTGTTAGGACTTTGGGTGAAATTCAAGCCCGGTGTTAACGAATTCAGCTCCACTGTATTCAGGTTGCACAAGAGCCTTACCTGAGTAATGACCTCTGCTTGAACCTGAGTCTCTCTAGGAGCTTATTCTTTGCTGATCAGGTGTTTTTTTAATACCGATGTTGCTTAAAATAATTACATTTCAGAGTTTCTGGCAAGGTTATCTTATTAGAGTAAATTCCAAGGTGACTTTTTCCCTTCTGGCTTCATTAAGCATCTAGCTGGTATCTAACACTCTGAGTGGTCTGTAGGGTTCCGAGCACATTTTGAAAACATAGAAAATAAATGTTTTCTCACAAGCTGGGTTGTTCTTTTTTATATATTAAGTGACAGATCTTAATAAAAGGCAGGCTGTGTTACTGGTCTGGGTGGTGGGAAGCGTGCTTTCCCCTGGCCCTGGGAAGGCGGTTGAGCCGTAGTGGCTGGGTTAACTTCTGTATCGCAGCTTTCCTCCGCTTGTCTTACAGCACAGTCCTCTGCCTCTCGCTTGCTGTGGGTGTTTTCACTCCAGAGCTCCTGAATGAGTTTCTCGCTGATCGTGGGAGGTCTGCTGAGAGGGAGCCCTGTGTTGGCGTGCTGAGCGAGAAGCCTGGGAGACTGGTGGCTTTCCATCTGGCCTACAGCTCATCTATGAGTTCTCCCTGTTGCTGCTTTTCCAGGTAAACGGCTTCCTGGCCTTTTTCCTCTTTTCCCTCCGCATCTTGAAGAAGAATGTGAGTATTTCTTTCTAGCACCCCTTGGCTTGGCTTTTTGGCTCATACCTGCTCGTTGATGACAGCGGTTATGACCAGTTTTGGAACTCAGAGAAACCGTGTTTTCATTTCCTATGTTTCCTGGTTCTGTCATCATTTGACAGAGGTGTTTTTTGGTTGGTTTTTTCTTTTTTTTTTTTTTTTTTACCCTTTGTTTGTAAGCAGTGTTCTTTAACAGCTATGGGTAGGACAGTGCACCAGCTGAGGCCTGCTGTTGCTTTGATGGTCTGCCCTGTGAATACATCATCTGAACAACGGCCAGCAGCAGCGAGTCCCACTGAGGTGCTCGTTTCCTAAGTTCCCTATTAAAGGAATGGGTTTTTTTACCTTCTCTTGAAATACAGAAAGCCTGTTTTGAAAGGAAGGGAAAGGGATAAAGAGAAGTGTGCAAAGTAGTGAGAGGAAACACAGCCAGGCTGGCTGTTCAGTTTGGCTTGTACGGCACCCAGCAGCCCGGCTGCTTGTGCAGCTTTGCAGACCCCCTTGGCCAGGAAGCCCCTGGAGAACTGACTCTGCAAGATTTCCAGTGTTGCCTGCTTCTTGTCAGACCCCCAAATGCTTCATTTCAGCCTTTCTCACAGTGTTTTCATTATACTTCTGTTTCCAGAAGTATACGGACAGAACCAAGGAACTTGAATGCAAAATTTCAAAGAAAATGCATTAAAAAAATCAAAGAGGTGGGCTGTTTGAACAGTTTTTATTAGTCTGAACCCAATTAATGTGAACTTCTTAGATCTCAAAGCTTTAGATTATTTTTGTCTTCTAGTTAATGACCAAACCATCAAGTAGTTTGCATGAAAATATTTGTTTGAACGCTGGTTTTAGTGCGCAGTGTTTGGAGTATCAACACATGGTTTGTTTGAGGCTTCTTAACAAATCTAAGCTCTTCTGAACAGTGCGTGTTAATTGAGCACCTTAACGATGCATTCATTTCGTGGCACTGACCAGTGTTCGGTAACATGGATTCTGCTCTCACTAATGCAGCCGACTTTCTGCTTTCACTGCGTTCTTCCTTTGTCTCTACGATGGCCAACAAGGGAAATTTTGGAAATGTCATGTGCTCTTTGGAAGTCAGGAGCTTTGTGAGTTGATTAAAGTCCCTCAGAGGTAATCTGTTGCTCAGTTGTTTTTTACGTGGCATGAACGCTGCTTCAGCTAAGGCTGGTCTTTTTTAAAGTTGTGATCCAGGTGTAGTGATCCTGCCTCGCTAGTCCTGGGTGCGATACAATACTTTTCTCCTCTGACTTCTTGGAAATTTTAGTTCAAAATGAATTTTGTACTCCATAAAGAATGACCAGTGTCAGTCCAAATTTGCAAACTAGCCACAGGCAGTCTCCCAGATCACATGAAGACACTTTTCTTCCTTTCCTTGCCAAGAGGAGAGGTTGTTACTAATTTAAATAGCTTTTTGAGTGCTGCACAACAAAACTGAAGAAAAAATGATTGGGAACCTGGTTTCAATTGTCATAGATATTTCTGTACAGCATTATTTGATTCCCTAATCTTATTTTATTCTGAGCAAAATTCTCTTTTGGATAGCGAAAAGCCTTTCTTTGTTCCTTAAGCATCCCTTGATCTGGTCAGATAGAATGTGTTCTTACATCTTTGTCTGGTTCTGGAAAAGAAACATATTTTTATCTTTATTTTTGCTATTGCTTCTCTTATTTCCCTTTGAACTTTTCAGTTTCAACATTTTTCTTTCTTACCCTTTTAAAAATGTCTTTCAGTAAAATAATCACCCAGTAGAAATTCTACATGATTAGTGGCTTCATGGTTGGATCCAATAAAGAGATTTCATCTGCGGAGAATATTTTTATATTGCAGCATTAAATTCCAAAAGAAATCCAGGTCTTTTCTAATACACAATATATATGGGGATTTAAAACTTGATTTATAGACTGTGTGATTAAATTAGTCAAGGGAGATTAAACTTTATCCTTTATTTCTTAACTTGCCCAGTCTATGTTTTCTATTGAATATTACTTCAGACTCCTTGTGTCAGAAAAATGTGAGTGCTTAGAAACCTTACGGACCCAGCCTTCCTTTCGTATGTGTACCCGTGGCGGCAGAAGTTACCCCACGGCCGTGGCTCCCTTTGTTTTGTATGTTTGTGTTACTAAGGGCATGATAGTCCAGCCGCAGGTGGTCTGCGCTGGGGTTTGTACCTCAGTCCAGCTCGTGCCCCGACAGCAGCCCTTCTGCTGAAGACGGTGATCCACAGCTTTGAGTCAGCGTGCAGCCGGTTGGCGTCGGTGATCGCTGCGTCACGAGGCTGCAGCTGTTCCCTCACACCTGTAAAGCTCTTCATCAGTAGCTGGAACAGAGCGAGGAACATCTGAGCGGGACGGAAAATGAGGATTCTGTGTGGTGGTTTTACTGAAGTTGTGGGAGGTAAACCTCAGGGAGGAGCAAGAGCAGGGCTGTTCTGTGGAGCAGGAGGGCTCTAACCAACGCATGAGAACATTGAAATGATGAACAGTACCAGCGCTTTGGAAAAAAGATCCCTTTTTATTGGCAAAAATGGGCCTCATCATTTGTCATGTAAATTGCTTGTAAGGACCTAAGGCAACATCATCTTGGTGTATAGTGTGTCTGCAGATGTTCAGTCAGGCTGCAGAATGAAGATTCCTTCAGTAAGTGGGATTACAAGGTGACTGTTGAATTTCTGTCATAGCACTTCATCGTTCCCTTGTAGGTTCACATTCCAGAGGACTGGGGGGACTGATGTTTCTGAAGTGGCTGACAGAGCTAGAAGTTGTTATAGATCCAGAATGACAGTTCCGTCTGATTTTTTTTGTTGTTCTTACCAAATACTTTTTCTTTCCTTCCCCAAGCCTAATTAATGCAGGGGCAGGCCAAGCCATGGGGTGTTAAGAGATTGCAACTTTCCAACATCGTCATTTTCTGTTGTGTTTTTAACAAAGTGGACTTTTGGAAAAAAAGTCTCCAATGTGTCAGTTGAAAAAGCCTGTAATCTTAAGAATGTAGCAGTTTCTTTGGGCTGTGTCTATCGATTCAGTGAGAATTCAGTTTTTCCTGTAGCCCTTGTCTCTCTTAACAGCACATCGTACTTCATTCCTAAAGCTTTTGAGCCTCTGGTTCAAATCAGTTCTTCATGCCTAGTCTCTTAGTCTGTGACGAAGCGCCACGTATTTGTAATTTAGTACGTTGCCATGGACCTTCTCGATAGTTTAATTTAAAAAGGTAAACATGGGAAATTCCAGGAATGCGTTCACATTAACCTGGAATTGCCTTGTACTGATGGTGGCCGTTTGGAGTGCTGCTTCCCAGCAAACTGCGCGGGGTAGCTGGTGTGTCAGGAGTGGACCGGAAGGTGGGGAGCAGGATGTCCCACGGCCGCACCGCAAACAGGAGGGGGGTTTTCACCAGGTGTTTGGGCCGGTGCAGCTTGCCTCTTTGTTCTTTGCCCTTGTTTGTCTTCAGCTCACAGACTGTGAAATTAGCATACCGACAAGTAGAACACCGTGTTATTGTAAAAATAAAACCAGAGCGTTGTTTCAGAGGTTCAGACACGTAAGAAGACAGCGGTGTGACTTTCTGTATGCACCGTGGAGGATGAAGGTTACTTTGTATTTATTGCAAATCAGGTGAGTCTGACGCCTTGGGGTGTCTGATGCTCTGTCCTGCCAGAGTGGTGTTCCTGAGTTCGATTTTGTTGGCTGAAGTTGAAAGTTAAACTGAGAAACAAAGCGAATAAGGAATCTTAGAATTTACTGTTCTCTGTTGTTCTTCAGCTTAGACTGTGTGCGATGTCTTTAGCACCTCCACCTCCCCCGCGTACGCTTGTGAAGCAGAGGTGAAATCAAATGGAACGGTTTTGTTCCCACCTTGAAGTGTCTCTGAAGGCTGGGGAGGAGGAGATGGGCAGCGTGGAATGGGATGTAAGCATTTGCGGTTCATTTCGGTGTCATCCCTAAAGCAGATGAAGTAACAGCAATTTAACACGTTTACTGTCTTTGCATTGTCATCCTGTCTGAGAGGGGGAGCGGATTAACAAGACTGAACAGCAAGCTCTGGCTACAGCATCTGCTCGTACGCCAGTCGTTGTTGCTCCCTCATTCCTTCGTATCTGCATCTGGAAATCGGTACACTACTGTACACACGGAGTCAAATCCTGTCGGATTTGGCTTTTAACAGGAACTGGTAACTGCCCTGCATTGCCACCTGCTTGTGCTTTTTCTTCCCCCATTTTAAAACCTAAAAAATCTGCTATGTAGATGAGGTTTTCAAGCAAATCTTTAATGTTAATGCTGATGTATTTAATAGGTCTGAGGTGCTTAAGAGTCTGAAGTTCAGATTCTGCTTTGGCACGTTGTGTGTCAGGTAAATTATACTGATCTTTGTAAAGTGTTGGGTTTCACAACAGGTGAAAGTGAGGGTGCTACCAAAGGTGCTGTGTATTTGCATCTCCAGCAGAAATGGTGGTGGATCTGAGTTAAGTATTTATTTTGAACCTCTTGACAGTCATGATGATCTGACTTTTTTAGAGCGCAAATCAATGTAAGAAAAATCCCAGAACTGATTATCTGAGGGAATGCAGTAGGGGCCAGGCCTTTCATCTCGTGCGTGGTTTAGCACACGTAGTGCCGATGAGTCTAAGCAGAGCCGCTGAGATGTCTCAGTCTTTGAAAGGCTCCCAGACTTTAATAGATCATTAACATGTTCCAAAAGTATTTCAAGACACTGCCTTTTAGAATTAATAATCAATAGCAGCACCGCTGTTCGGGGCTGAAGATCCGTTCAGCGTGGTAAACAGTCCAGAGGGCAGGTGGGAACGGGGACCAAACCTTGCTGCACAAGGCCGCCCTTCTGCCCCTTCTCGCGGTGGCGTTCTCCGTGCAACCCACCAGCGTGGGGGTTCGTATTTCGCAGCTCCGTCCAGAACTTGGCTGGCGAAACAAAAGCTCCTTGGTTCTTCGAGAAAACCATCACAGAAAACACTTCTTATCTTCAAAGTGTTTCTGTGACATTAATTAATTGGATCCTCGCAATCCCGTGAGCAGGACAAGGAGCAGCATGAAGACGCCTGTTAAGCGCTCCTGCTGCAGTGAGCTGTGTTAAACGCTTCTCTGGATAAATTGTTTTTCAACTGCCCAAAGATCTTTGAAAGTGTTTGAAAAGAAGTGCACAAAAATTAAAAACGCTTTTGAACTCTGGAAAGACTTTCATGGCTACGTGCTTGTGGATGTGGAAAAGCTGCTGTTCAGAAGAGCAGGGGCAGGGCCTGGCGGCCTCTACGTCACAGTGGCGCCATTGATTTCCCTGGGACCGTGCTCCTCGGACGCGCCGAAAGGCCCGGCTCTGTGCTTGGGAAGTACAGGTGATTTGAATAAAGAGCTTCAAACCTCATAATAACAACAATGGTGATAATACCTGTGAGGAAGATACGCTTGCAGACACATGGGATAGATTTTGTGTGAGATGGAGTCGAGAGAAAGGCACATTAAATGAGTGGAAAAGAAAGGCAAAAGAAAACAAAGTCATTGGTATTTATGGATATATCCTAGGGTGAAAATGGAAAACATTTTATCTCTCCACTGAACTACCAAAAATTCCTTTCTCTCTCAAGTGGCCGTTACCCCAAACTGTGTCTGACAGTAAGTTGCTGAACAGGGAATCAGTTTGCACTTTGGTATTTAGGGTGGGGTGTGTTTCTGTCTTCTCTGAGGTTGATCAGGAAATACTGTTAAAAGCTGAAGTCACTGTGTGGAGTTTTGATAGGATTATAAATGAAGAATATGCGGTGTTGAAACTCGCTGGGCTTGGAATACATGCACATCAGTATCGCCCAGAAATACCTTAAATATTTAGTTCACATCGGCGATTTGTGGTCAGATATTTTCCCTGGGAGTTACTGTTCTTAAATAATGTAAGAGTGATATTTAGTTTGGAAGGAAAATAATTGTTAATTAAGTAGGCTGTGATCTTGGGAACACTGGAACAAGGCTTGATTAAAAGGAGACAGATAAATAGTTCATGCTGAAGACTGAACAGTATTTCCGTCTGACAACTGAAATGAGAACGTTCTCTTCACCCGATCGGATTTGTGGCGTCTTCCGGTTCAGTGTAGACAGAAATGAAGCAAAGAGTTGGGAGAAGAGCACTGGAATAAATTATTAATCTGTTCTGTTGGGTGTGGTACGTACAGCTGAGGTTGCAGGAACACGCTGTCTTTTTTGGTCACGGACAGCCAGAGTGACGGTGGGGATCTCTGTAGGCACTCAGAGCGCAGCAGTTTCCTGTCTTTGAACTGGTTTTGACGTTGGTGTGCTGGTGGCTCCCGGGCCGGTATGTCTGCGTGCTCAGACGCAGATGGAGAGACGACAGCTTTTGGGCAACAAGTGTAGGTCTCCATTCTCCAGAGATTTAATCCAATTGCGTGTTGCCCCTTTTCCGCTGCTGTAGCGTTCCTGCCTGCCTGAGCAAGCACTGGCAACCATTACCGGTCGTTGACTGGGACGGTGGAGATCTTACGCTGGTCACAGCATCAGTTGCTGGATGAAGTGCTGAGCCTCCTGCCATGCTGCAAGCTGAGAGTGATGATAGAAATCCGCGTCCCAGAGGGATGGACCCTGAGCTCAGCTTTGCTGGGGCACCTAGCATCCGTCTTTTCTGGAATGTCGTAACTGGAAAAAGGTGTTACAGAGCCTGGCAGCATTGGGCTGCACCTCTGCTACGATGCGTGTAGAGGTGGGAAGGAACAGTGTGTTTACACCATGGATTTGAGAAAAGTGTTGAACGACTCCTTTGCAAAAAGAAAACTCCGTTAGCGGGGCAGCGCTCTGAGCTCCAGAGAACTTTGCTGCTCAGAGAACGGCGTTTGCTGCTTTTTGGCTGTGTGTTGTGCCAGTGAAGCCTCTGCGCGTGTCGCTCAGCCAGTGCACCATATTGCAGTGGTTTGCAGTGTCACAGCCTCTTTTTCACCCTGGCTTTTTCGGTTGGGTTCTTGGTTGGTTGGTTGGGTTTTTGTTTGGTTTGGTTTGGGGTTGTGGTTTGGTTTTTGGGTTTTTTGGGCAGAAGAGCCTGTCCATGCAGATCTGTACACTGATTTTATTGACTTCAGTGGAAGAGATGTCATTGGATCAGCTGGTTGTGGGTTTTTTGGGTGAAGTGGGCGTTTGTGTTTTAGTTTAGATTTTTTTGGCAGCTGGTATAGAAAAAAAAAAAAAGAGTACATAGAAAAGAAATAGAAGGAGTGGAGAAAGTAAAGGAAAGGAGATGCTAATTGAAAGGCAGTATAATGGGAAATACCCAAACCCATTCAAACAAAAACTCACTCTACCAATGCATCCTTTAAAATGCTAGGGAGAATTTTAATCTGGATTTATGTTTCTATCAGAAGTCATCAAAGAAGTATCTGTGGATTGCTGTTTACTTCCATTGATAATGATAATATCTGATAAAGCCTTTTTGGTTCAGTTAATTTGTTTAAATTTATTTTGTGCATTTTTAAAATGTGGGTGACTCAACAGCTTTTTGAATGGCAGTTTCTCAAATTCAGTTTTTTTATGTTGTGTAATAACTACAAGCTCTGCAGCCTTTGGCAGTTGCTGCCAGTCCTGCTGTGTGGCGTACAGAGCAGTTGCACACCACACACCGAGCCCCTGAGGGGTCCTAAAGCCTCTCCTGAGTTTATATAGTTGACCCTCTTTGGCTTTCTTCTCTCAAAAAAAAAAAAAAACCCAACAAAAAAAACCCTTGGTGTTTTGGTCAGGAGTTATATTTCTGTATTTCATTAGTCAGGAGTATGAGGTAAATTGGAAGACGCATCGTATGCTTCCAGTTTACCAGTTGACATTAAAAAAGGCCACACAGAGAGCTTGGTTGGTGAGGTAAGAAGTACAGCTTTAAAAAGTTTGGTTTGGTTTACTTTTTACTTGAGCTTTTAGTTCCTGGTTCTCAACAAGTTTTCGGTGGTGCTTTGTCGTGAACATTAACAGTGTGGTAGCAGGGTAGCTGCTGAAGCAGTGCCCACCTGGTTACCTGTTGGAGTGATGCCGTGAAGAGGAAGAAGCTGCGGGTGGAATGGATGCGTTGAGTGACATCTTTCCCTGCTTGAAGATGAGGGCACAGGAGGGGATCTCGAAGGATTCGCTTGGTGGAACGCAGTGTGCGTCCATGCTTTGATCTGTGACTTGGCTGCGGCCTGCGAGCGTAACCACCTGATGGCAACCACTATGGTCTAGCCCACAAAGAACTGGATTAAGACAACTGATTTCTCTGTATTTACCCTCTCCCTGATAAACCTCCTGGTTTTGACTTGAATCGGATTGAAACAGGTCATACGAAGTTAAAGACTTTTTATGCTGATGGGAATCTATGCTTTCATTCAGTAGCGTGAAGTACTTTCTAGACACTTAACCTGTTGCCATTGCAGTAATTATTTATTTTGTGTTTATAACAGGAAGCTGGTTTCAGTGACCTGTCAGAGGGCAGGTATTTAACAGGCTCTTTACTCACAGACAGCATTCCTATCTCAAGTAGGGAAAAGTGTTCCCAGGTCAGTATGAACCTAGGTGTACCAGATGTGCTTACACAGAAAACTAAAGTCACTGTTAATCTAAACAGTGTGAAAATCTGAAATGTGTAAAAATAGATTATGGATTATATAAATTTTGTTTTAAACAAAAATTAAGGCTATAGCTAATAACTTTTTATAATTCTGAAAAAGTGATACTGGAGAGCACGTAGAGTGGTGGAGCACTGGCCCAGGTTGCCCAGAGAGGGGGTGGATGCCCCATCCCTGGAAACGTTCAAGGCCAGGTTGGCCGGGGCTCTGAGCAACCTGATCTGGCTGGAGATGTCCCTGCTCCTTGCAGGGGGGTTGGACTGGGTGGGCTTTAACGCTCCCTTCCCAACTAAAGCATTCTGTGATTCTGTGGTTCTAGGATAAGGTAGAGCTTATCAGACTTTAATATGAATTAATCAAAGGCATAAAGACAAGAATTTTTCTTTTTTAAGGTGGAATTGTAATGGAGAATATGAAATTTGCTTCTGAAATGTTGAATATTTAATATTCAGCATGATAAATGAGTTGTGGTTGTATTTTATGGTTTAGGAGCATGAACTTGGCCTGGTGTTGTACTGGGATTCCCCTAGCTCCCCTGGAAAAGCTGGGCCTGTGTTCGTCTGTGTACGTCACGGTCTCTGCTCAGTGCACTGCTCAGGAGACCTGTGGGGCTGGAGGCAGAAGGTGTGGAAGATCAGAGCTGAGGAATACGAACAACTCTGCAGAGCGCTTTGCGAGAGATCGACTTGCGCAGTGTAGCTGCGAGAAAATAACTCACCCATTGGTGAAAGAAGGAAAAAACCTGCTTTCTTGTTATTTCTATGTTCATTCTCACATATGCTTGGGAAAACTTTAATTCCGTTCCTGATGGCAAAATAATTGTATATTTTGTACTGGTGATACTAATTTTCTCCTGTTACCTATTCAGAATCTGGCCTCCACTGTTTGATCTACGCTGCAGACAATACACCGCTGTTAATTGGCCAGACCGACTCCGTGATCTGGGGACAGACTGACAACTTGTAAATCCGTAATTTTCTTTCTGTGTTTCCATGAAAAAGTTTGATCAGAGAAAATTTTTGTTTCATTAGCTTAATAGGTACCTTGGGAGTAAAGAACAATAACAGCATGAGAAGTGATACACTGCAATTTTTTGTGTTTGGGATAATCCTGTGCTTCCCTTCATTAAATAATTCGGTCATATTCTTTGTGGTTCATTGACCTATAAAATCATCAATAAAATGAGATTATTTCCATTTTTATCGTGTCTGTAGGTTTCTGGGCTTACCTCCAGGTATCAGTTGTGCGTTTCACAGGGTTTGATAGTTTTGTCAAATAAATACCAAATCAGTTTGGTCCCAGGGCGTCATTTTTGTGTTGAAACGTGCAGACTGCCATAAACAATACCACGTGTAAGACCACCCTGAGCCCTCACAGCCAGAAAGCAATGCATGAGAAGCAGATACCGGTGCTGAATTGGCTTGCTGTGTTTCCAGCTTTCCTCTGACCACCCAGCTCGCTGTGCCAGGAATTCATCTGCTGGCAGGGTGTGCTCAGGTAAGTGGAGACAGCCTTTCGCTAGCGTGCGTATTGTTTTTCTTTGCTAAAAGCCAACTACTCGGGAGGATCTGTAAGAAATTACTGTTGTTTTAAGCTGAAGACCAAGGTTTACTATGCTGTTGTCTGCTTTTATGGGAAGAGAGAATAAGTGAAGTGAACGTTTTTTCAGGGCTGAACGTGGACAGTGGAACTAACTCCACCAGGTTTAGTTTGTGGCCTGTGTCCTTACTGTAATGGCCACTGAATTAACCAAAGCCAGTCTTCTCCCACCCGTAGCAACCTCTGATCTCTTTAGTGACTTCAGTCTCGGTGCCAGTGCCCTGTTCAGATCTGCTTTGTGTGCTGGCCCTGGCTCTGAAACGTGTAGATGTGGCGCTTTGGGACGTAGTTTAGTAGGCATGGTGGTGTTGGGTTGGCGGTTGGACTTGATGATCTTGGAGGTCTTCTCCAACGTAATGATTCTATGATTCTAAACTCCGCGTGTGCTGCTGGGCCAGCCGGCTGGCCTGCCGTTCCGTGCTGTAACCAGCTTTTCAGTAAGGGAAAAGTATTGTAGATCTCTTCTCCTAGCATTTGGTCAAATGTTACTGTATTTGAGACTTCAGCACCTCTGGCAGGCTTGCCTGAGAGCAGGCAGGAGGTGAGCCGGCCATCCGGAGTGTGGGGATGACGGGCGCGGAGCCGGAGGAATGGGTGTCTGAGCGGGGCTTTGCAGCTCACAGATCGGTGTGGTTTAAGTTACAGGATTCAGCTTTACCATGCAGAGCATCCAGAATTCCTGAGAAATTCCACTTGAAATTCAAAACAGCTTAGGAATATTCGTTAGCTCCAGTTTTTCATTGTGAGGTATTAAAGCTATTTAGCAAACAAAAGAAGCACTTATAATTCTGCTTCAACTTTTCATTCTCCTGAGATGCAGTGCTGCTTTCTGCAGAGACATCACAACGCGCTGGGTTAACTTCGCCGTCTTACAGCTATCCCAGTTCTTGGCAATCGTCGGGAGTGCAGGGAGGTACGAAACAGTTTTTGTTCTGCCAGCTGGAGAGCAGAGTGGGGCATTTGCACTTGTGTATTCCCCTGATCAGAAGGGAATTCAGTTGTGTTTACCCACCTGTAGGACTTAGGCCAAATGTGTGCTGGGTTTCTGCGCTGGGCTGACGGATGCGCCGCGGAGCTGTGCCAGCAGGCTCGGCGCTCATGGTCAGAGCCGTTAGCAGCCAGGCCCATCGACTCCTGAAATACAAGAACCTGATTCGAGCTGAAATTCTGTAGCTAAGCAAAGGCTGGGATCTGCAGGGTCAGTGGGAGCTGCACAGCTGAAATATCACATCTCTGTTGGAAATGTATCCCTCCTGGAGACTGCTAGTCCCAAACGTTGATTGTTGTTTCTGAGGCCTGGGATTACAGCTCTGATACAGCCATGAAGAGTATTTCCCGATGTTACTGACCTATGGTAGGAAATATGTTGCTAAAAAATCAAGTCATACTTTTGCATTGAGATAAGACTGAAATTCTTGTTAAGCCTAATAAGAGCTAAAGTTCTGGGCCTGCCACTTAGAATCGTTAACCTTAGTTATGCCCTGCCTTCTTTAAAGAAAGAAATGAAGGATGCATAAGTAAGAATGTGAAGTTCTGGATAGAAGAACCCCGCGGTGATGAGTTAGGTGTGTTGCACTTTAGTGGAACTGGGAAATCAGTAATTTCTTCCTGCCCTTTCAACTCGAGGGAAATTCCTGTGCAAGTTAGAGAGAATGAGCTTTTTATAGATTATCTCGATAGTTCTTGATAAAATGTATTGGAGGTATGCAATTATAGAGAATGGCTAGGTGAAAATAAATGGAGAGCTCATCATTCTTTATCGTGTGCTGTCATTGTGTAATTAATTTAGCTCATGTACAGAGCAGTAGGAAAGCTGCTCATTTCCAGTTGGTGTTGGGATGTTTCTCGCCTTCAGCAAATCCTGTGCTGGCCTTTTGGTAACTGGTCTCTACTTCCCCTCCAGTACAGAGGGCTGTCATACACCACTCAGAGCAGACGATGCCCGTGTTTAGGAGTGGTGTCATTTCTTACAGGGTTTTTTTGCTCCTTGATGTCTGTAGTTGTTTCCTCTTATTCTTTCATTTGCTTTCCCAGTAAATATTGGTATGCCCGACAGTAATTGCTTTTAGAAACTAATTGTATATATAATTTAGAGTCATATCTTAACATGTGGGAGTGTTGCCTCTATGTAACTTTCTCCCTGGGGAAAGCATGGGAATCATGTAAGTGTGATTAATTCTGTACTTAGGAATATAATATTAGAAGTCATCAATCACTCAGAAGTGCCTGTGTGAAAAATGGGAAAAGGCTTTTTATGAGAGCAGTTTTAAAGAGGGGAAGCAATAATAGAATAAAAACTGAAAATGAAACCCAAGATGTAATTCGTAAGGAGTCTTGCAGTGAAGAATTGCCAAAATGCTGAAATTCTGCTTTAACTAGCCTTTTTACTTGCATCATCTAATCTGCTTCATGGACTCCCTATTTCAAAAGTTCCAGCCCACATACAGACATATTTTTACAGTCTTACTCTAGCAGCTGGGTCAGTAAAAGGATTTAAATAAATCCTGTTGTGGTTTAACCCCAGTTGGCAACCAAGTACCACGCAGCCGCTCACTCCCCCTCCCTGGGGTGGGTGGGGAAGAGGATTGGAAGGAAAGGAAAACTTGCAGGTTGAGATAAAGACAGTTTACTGGGACAGTAAAGGAAGAGATAGTAATACTAATAATACATGTATTACTAATGATAGTAATAAGATATAATTATAATAGAATATACAAAATGAAAAATGCACAATTTCTCACTGCCTGACAACCAGTGCAACCTGTCCCAAGCAGTGATCACAAAATGGAACCAAGAGCAATCTCAGAATGATCCTGAGAGAGAGAGTGACTTGTCCAGCAGGCAACCCCCACTTACGCACTGAGCGTGATGTCTGCGGCGTGCCGTACTCTCTGTGGCCAGTTTGGGTCAGCTGTACTGCTGCACCCCTCCCAGCTTCCTGCACCTGCACATCAGTGAAACCTGGGAGGCTGAAAAAGTCCTTGATCTCTTAGCAACTGACAACATGAGTGTGTTATCAGTGTTATTCACATACCAAATCCCGTACAAAATCCAAAGCACAGCAGCTACTGGGAAGAAAATCAGCTCCGTCCCAGCTGAAACCAGGACTATCCTCTGATTGATCAGCACTGCTATTGTATCTGTTTTCACAGGGTTCCTGGTCAGATTTCCAGTGGTGCACACTGTTCCCCAGCGGGACTGAGCATGATGTGTGGCAGAGCGGTAGTGACACTGATGCGCAATAGTGCATATAATTACATATTTTGCAAATGTCGTGATATTTCTCTGGATGCACATTCTGTAATAACTTGAAGTGTGAGAATACTGTAGTCAGAGTTTTGTTTCTCGAAGCCCGTGTTATTTATTGCAGCAGTAATTAATTGTCTGTTCTGCTTTGCTGCCCCAGCATTTTTGTTGTTGCTGATGCATCAACATGGCCTTTGGAGTCAGGAGAAAGGAGGAACAGGCATAATGGAGTGAAGAAGCAGCTGCTTCAGCAGGTGGAAATTAGAGAAAAACGGTGTAATGAATCCTGCAGACTGCTGCAGTGGCAGAAAATGAGCATTTCTGTTTGCAAGTATTAACTATAAAACCTTTACCTTTAAGCAAGTAAATAGTATTTTCTTTTTGCAGGTAGGAAAAAAATCAGGAAATGTGTGAAAGCTAAGGTGGGATTTGTTGCCTGAGATGATCTGCAAGAACAGGTGCACTCTGAGCAAGGTTAAACTCCTCAGAACTGTCATGAAATTGTGTTGGCAGCAGTATTTTCCTGTGACACTTCACCCGTGCTGCTGCTTTAGCGTTTTGATAAATGGATATATAGAGAAGGAAAAAAGATAATTACACAGGTGAACCAAAATTGTCTCGCCACTGTAACTGAAACATGGGAAATACCTGCCAAAAAGGAGCGAGTTCAGCAAAAGGCTGAGGCAGCATGAAAGCTCTCTATGCATCTCTGTCAAATTTGGCTTGTCCTCGTGGCTGCAGCTCTTTCAGGAAACCAATTGTTTGTGAAACAATATTTTCTAATTTTTATTCTGACACAATTAAATTTCAAATTCAGTTTACATTTTTCAGCGTCAGACCAGTGGTACTGATGCTCTGACACCAAATCAAAACATGTCGTTTTGTGCCAAATTTATATTATTTGGATTTTGGGGTTGATCTGGTGGTGTTTGGTGAGCTTTACCACCCCGTGCAGCTGTAGGTGGTGTAGAAGGGGCAATGGGTTGTTTGGTCTCCTGTGAATGCGGTGTTGCAGTCAAGGAAACATCTCTGCACGTGATACAGAACTGAACTGTAGGTTGACGACAGCGCATGGCTGACGAAGCACGGAGAGCCTTGGTAGTGCAGCTTTATCAATTCGTTAGTGTTGGACTTGCTTGTAACCTGGTCAAACACAGAAGAAAACCAGATCTAAACGAGAGGATGTTCCAGAGAATCTTAAATATTTTAAAACACTGTCAGATTATTGTGGACCTTCTGGACCAGTTTTTCTGAAGATTGTTTTGTGACATCTGTATATAACATAGAACTGCGGTATGAGACTGCAGATTCGGAAAAGCCAGCTTGTAGTCAGTACTGGAGGCTGAAGGTAAATTCTCCATCAGCTCCATTGATTTCTCAACCACCTCTTCTGACTTCTTCTGGAAGACCGCTATCAGGTCTCCCCGGAGCCTCCTCTTCTCGGGGCTGTTCAGCCTGGAGAAGAGGAGGCTCCGGGGAGACCTGATAGCGGTCTTCCAGTACCTCAAGGGGGCCTACAAGAAAGATGGGGAGAGACTGTTCAGTAGGGCCT